>CM060243.1:30887690-31079191 GCA_030555515.1 Acutogordius australiensis
ACTAACTAAGCTATTTAACTTATTTGATAATTTGTTAATGGATTCACAAAATTATAGTGGGAATAATGTAAATGTAATATGAAATACATTAAATAAGGCCATTTTTCAATTGAGCTAATGTTGACCTACCACCGAAATCCTCAATATTAGATGCCTCATATTTTTTTGACGTATAGATGTCGACTAATATATTGAATTGCGCAAATCGTTATATAAGATTTAATTGCTTTGTTAAATTTCAGATTTCTTTGATTTTAATGCTTTTATTCTAGCATTATATAACACAGGTCAACAAATATCAATGGCACAACCGTGAATTTTATGAAAACATAAAAGAATTTATGCCCATGATGGTCTTATTCCATGTATTCTAAGTTTCTTCCGGCCTTAGCTTCTTACATCCGTCCATATCAAAAAAATGGTCTTTTTTGACCAAAATGACAGATAGAGAATACCCTAAATAGAAATTAACATTTAGATAATACAAAATATTTCGCGTTCAAACTTAAATACGACACGATAAATTATCGGTAATAAAAGTTTTATTTGAAGTTTAAATTTATTTAGCTGTTGTAAATATGCAAAAAAAAAATCAATTTATTTTTGTTTTTGAATCTTTTTTGTTTTTTGGCATTTTTTTAAATTTTCAATGTTTACAGCTGACTAACTAAGTTTGATTAGAAAAAACAGTGAACGGATTTGAAAATCCCTAAGATGGCAGGTTTAATCTTTGTGGTTAGCTCACAACTCTCAAAAATTTGTTGACCTGTGTAATGTGTCATAAAAAAATTTTAAGTCGCAATAAAATATTTAATGATGTTTATGAAAAGGGTGCTCAAAGTAACCGCAAATATAGCTGTGGCTAGTACAATATTTTTTCAAAAATGCATATTTAAAAACTGACGGCTAATATGAAAAAATTTAATAATGTAATTTTTTTTAGTTTTACAAAAGTGTTTTTTCAAGCCATAGCCTATACTATAAAGCCTTTTTTTTAACAGAATATTAAATGTAAAAGTCAATACTAAATGGCACATTGGGACGAATGTTATTAATAGGTTACCGGCATTAGACAAAAAATTTAATCCTGCCTTTGCTGGTGTCTTATGGACCCTCCTGTCTAGAGCGGTTTAAAATATATTACAAAATGTGGTACTATTTTTAAATAAGTTTAAACAAAATTCGTTTAACTAATCCGGGGTTATTTAGGTGGGTTATGTACATATCTCAGCACATATAGGCACAGGCCAAATTTATCGACTAAGTTGTAGTTATTGTAAAAAAATTTTAATTAAAAAAAATTTAGTTTAATTTTTTTAATTGTTGACTATTAAATATGTGTTCTTTATATATTTTCACAGTTACATTTATTAACAACCAGCTTGTGTCAATGGTTTTTTGCTGTATTTTGGCTACAAAACAACTTTTAAGACCAGATTTTATTTTAAAAGGAAATTCTTTAAACAATTGGGTTTGAGGTTTTTTCCATACCTTTCCCCATATAGAGGCGCCCGCCAGGGATTTGACTCTCTTAACAACAAAGCAACTAATATTGCCGACCTGTTTAATAGTACAATTTTCTCGCTCGTCGACGACGTTATTAAGCACTCTCACTTTAGGCATATCTTCTAGGGCTTACTATCTTAGGAGGCTACTCAGCAGTAAATCAATAAGGAATGGTGTATGCCAGTTAAAAAGCTTAGTTAGGGCACGTGAAAAGTGAGTTTTGTTTTTTTTAAAATTTTGTAAAATTTTAAAATTTTAAAAATATTTATTTTTTTAATATTTTTTAAAATTTTTTATATTTTAAAAAAAGAATTATATGTTTATAAAAAAAAAAGAAGTTAGAAAAAATATAAGATTTTTTTTTTTAAAAAAAATTATAAAAAAAAAAAAAAATTTTAAAAAAAAAAAAAAAACTTCTCTGCCCTTAACTAAATTTAGTTACGCGAAAAAGCACAATTAAATGAAAAAAAATTGCCCGACTACAATATTCATAGTTACAGTTGAAAAATTTAACTAACCTAACTACAAATATTTTGAAAAGATTACCTTGATGTTTCTACGGAGTTATGGTCAAGACCTATTAATTATAAAATTATACGTTATAATAAAATTACATTTGCCAAATAAAAAATTTCATGCAGGCACTAACTCGCAACACATATAGATGTCGGGTGCATTCTAAAATTTTTATCACTCGTTTAGAATGAGAGAGCATTATAAAAAATCTTTGTTTGGCGTTTAAATTAACCAATACAGAATGAAAAATCTGATTTGTATGGCATGACGGTCTCATATTCAGCCGATGTAGCTACTGAATCATTTTCTGTTTTTTGGAAAATCCTGATAAGGTGGAAAGGTACAGTGTACAAAATTTTATGGAAAGAATTTTTAATATTCGTTGCGGCCTACCTGACCATAAATTTCACGTACAGGTAAAAGTTACAAATAATTATTATTTAGTGTTTTTAAGCCCTTAATGAATACCTCAAGGTCCAAATTTTTAGCTAGAGTTTTTAATTTAACCCCCCCCCCCCTCCCGCTTCCCGTCTTTTTGATTTAAAACCACAAAAAGGCTAATGTTTATATTATAAATTTTACTGATTATGAAACAGAATATAATGGTATATACATCTAGATGCAATTTGTTTTTTCAGGCTCGGCCTACCTGCACTCATAATTTTGTATATGGCATATTAGCTAAATTAAAACATTCACCCCGTGTCGAGTCTTATTCAAGTGCAAAATAATTGACTTGGTTTGTTTTACAAAAAATATTATTATTATTGGAAATATTTAATATTTAAGATGGTGAATTTGCAATATCATCGAACTTTTGTAATTAGTGGACAGCTTTCACCTTAGCATTATTATTAATTGCTAAATAACAACATAAATATTTTGATAAAATGGTTTTGATTTTCTAGAAAAAAAACTTCTATGTTTTAATGTCGCCTTAGATTTTCGCTTAAAAATGACCCCGAACGTCGAAAAATGTTTCAAACGGCTGTTTTTACGTGCCAAAAGATTGCAGACGGGATTCCGCTGGCTTTTATACTCGGTTTCTACATTAGCATCGTAGTTAATCGCTTTTGGGAACGGTACGATTCATTGCCGTGGCCCGATAGCCTAGGATTCCACATCTCTAATTTCATTTTGGGTCAGGACGAACGGGGCCGATTATTAAGGCGAAGCATCATACGGTTGTTAATGATTTGACTTATGAAACTAGTTCAGTGGGAAGAATGGTGTTCGATGCCAGGCCTAAGCAGCTTTTTTTCTTATGGAAAAATCTCCACTCATGTAACAACAACTTTGAAGCTGCTCAGGGACAAACTTAGGCAGAAGCCCTATAGACTTTATGTCTTAAGTCAAAAGCTGGGCAAGAAACTTAGGTCACCGACGTGCACGGTGTGGGGGAAACGTCAAATTCATTTAATTTTTAGAATAGGCACTAAATAATTTTAAAACAGCTAAAATACATTAAGATTAAGGTGGATTGGCCAGGTTGAGTTAAAACCGGGCCGTGATATCCACCGGTTCGTGCTTTTATTTAGGCCAGGTCTGGCCCTCCGCCCAAACCTGGGTTTTAGCCTGGCCCAGCAAAAATTAGGTTTTCTATTTTAGGGCCGGTCTAAATATATTAATACGACCCGAAAACTTTAAATTATAAGCTTATAAAAATTTGTTTTAAATCAATATGCAGAAGAAATCCCTTTCATGGTGTGAGGTTATCTTTTTAATTTTGTTATTATAGGTTAAAAAAATAAGGCAAAATAAGATTCAAATAATAGGGGCAAGTCGTTTTTTGGGAGGGCTAACATCGGGCCGGGCGGACGTCTTGACCTTGACCTCAAGGAAACGGTCTTAACATATTTTTTACTTTATTCGGCTGAAATCTTCACACATTATTTTATAAAAAAAATATATATATAAGGTCATATTATAACATTGAAAATGTGTATAGGATCGATTTTTCACGTTGTTTTTTATTTTAAGTTATTTATTTGTATTAAAAAAACAGAACATACTTTTCTAGATGATGTATCACACTAGACAAAGGTTTTGACTGTAATTACTAATAGAGACCGATGAAAAAAATACAGATAAGTTTAATGTGAAAAACACGCAACCCAATGTTAGCCAAAATCATACAAGAAAAATATCTTTATTGAAACAAAAAAATAATAATTGACACCAGGCAGAGTTTTAGTTATATAAACGGGGTGTACAAAGGTGAATTTTTTTTACATATACACATTGTTTCATAATTGCCACTACAGGTATATCAATATAGCTTACATCATGGTGATGCGTCAAATCTCTACGGCAGCCAAAAAGAGGTTCCCCACCGTCCAACACTTGGTAGCGGCAGGGGTCATGACCGAAAACGAGAAGGACATGTACGATAAGGTGAAATGCAAATACCCGCGCTGGTGGGTACCCCTCGGCTGGTGTAACTCTCTCGTCTCCCTGTGCCGGAAGGAAGGCCGGATCAAGAATGAATACGGGCTCACATTGTTGATCGAAGAAATTAGCAATTTCAACGAGGACTGTCGCCGAACGTTCGATTACGATTGGGTCTGTATCCCGCTCGTGTATACGCAAGTCGTCATAATAGCCGTGTATTCCTACTTCCTAACGAACCTCATGGCCAAACAGCTGGTAGATTTGGACGAAAGGACTATCAGCCTCATGAGTGGAGGCCCGAACAGTAGCTCATCGTCCCCCAGGGGTCGGACAAATGATAGCGAGTTCAGTTGGCTCTCATCCATCTTTTTTTTCTTCCAATTCCTCTTCTACATGGGATGGCTCAAAATAGCTGCCACGATATTTAATCCCTTCGGGGAGGATGACGATGATTTCGAAATCAATTACATGATAGACCGAAACCTGAGGGTTTGTGCAGTTATTTTTGTTAAAATCATTTTAAATTGTGAAATAGAAATTTGGGACACAATTTATGAGTATATACATAATTTGAAAAAGTTTCAATATGCAAGTATCATTGTCCGAAATTTGTGTTCGTTGACCTCGTGAAAATAAGTTTTCCATCTTTATTTTGATAGTTGTTTGGCATATTGAAAAAACGATGTTGTGTTTAATTTAGTTCCACTAGGTTATATTTATACCAAATCAAACATTTGTATTTTTTGCTTTATATCTAACATTAATAATTCCCCTAAAAAGGTCGGTTACGTGATAGTTGACGAAATGCATAACGAACATCCCGATCTAATCAAAGATAGTTTTTGGGACACGAAGGAAGTAAAACTGCCCTACACCTCAGCGGCTGCACATTCGGAGAAAGACGAGCCCAAGGGGTCTGCTGCCGGTATAATAATTCAACCGGAAGAGGCGCATTTCGTACCTCTGAGCGCCATTCCCGAAGAGGCTACAATCGACTTCGATAAACTTATCATGGGGAATAATGCTGATCAATTAATGACCCAAACACTTGCCCCAGGTGGCGGTGGAGGACTTAGTGTGTCGGCGAGCAAAGAAACTAGGCCTCGACCGATAGGTAAGATCAAACTATAAGTTAGGGCCGGTTCTAAACATATAAACGTTCTTGAGATTTCTATTGCTAAACGCTTAAAAACACGGTTTCCCCATTCATTTTATTTTAAACCCTAAATTTGCTTGGCGCCCTCAATTACTTCGATGGATGAACCGAATCTGCTATAAAAAGCAAACGAAAATGATTTTTATAAGTTTAATTTTCTTCTCTGGTTAAATATAGCCCTGGTGATTTTTATATATAATTAATATCCTCGAGGTATGAACAGAGGTCAAAATCCATCGATAAGCGGATCCCTGGGCTCTATCGGGTCCGTAATGAAGAGCGTAGGTCCGAACGCAAGTGGCACCGTCACGAGGCGCAACAGTCTACTAAAACGAATTGGTTCATCCATGTTTCAAAAAGGTTTGCACGTTATAACAATTAACACTTGCCGTGATAGGGTCTGCGAGGCGGAGGAAGGCAACATGGCCTCACTCTTTAAAAAACATTTAATTTCGATGCTACTTTTTATATAAAAGTAAATTTTCAATTTGCCCCCCCCCTTCCCACCCCTTTTAGTTAAAACAGAAGTTTCTTTATGCCCTGCATTGTAAGATGAGAGAGTAATTTTTAAAATTGGCCCATCTCCTTCCTCTTTTTACAAATAGAGCACTGAGCAAAGTTATATCTAAAAGGAAAAAATTTATTCAAATTACTGTTAAGGGCACGTGCAAAGTGAGTTTTTATTTTCGTAAAATTTTGAAAATTCTGAAATTTTTGAAAATTTATTTTTTTTTCAAAATTTTTTCAAAAGTTTTTTATTTTAGAAAAAGCATTTTATGTGCATATATTAAATTTGGCAACTTTTTAAAAATTTGCGTTTTATTTCAAAAATTTTTTGTCAAAATTTTGAAAATTTCACAAAAATAAAAACTCACTTTGCACGTGCCCTAAAAGTTAAATCTGATTATTTTAAATCTGATATGTATATATTATACCAAGGCCACATTCAAAATGAAGTTTTATTTCGTAAAAATAGATGATATGAATGTAATTTAAATACATACAAAGTCGTAATATATTTTCGACAAAATATACAACAAAAATATTACATTTTTATGTAATTCGATGAAATAACAAAAATATATTTAAAAAAAATTTGAATTATAAATATGATTTTACACGTGCTCTAATGAAAAGAAGAGAATTTGAAGTTAATTTCTAGGGTCATGTTTTATAGCAAATTTATGTGTTACACTTTGCATTTAAATTGTATAAAAAGTTTGTAAGAATTGTGCTTAATTAATTTAAACTAAAAAACGTTCCTTTTTTTGTAAATTAACTCTTACAATGATATTATATATTTTTTCGAAAAATTTAGAAATAATGATTTAGATTTTTTTTTTCGTGTGTAAAAAAAACATTTTCAGTTTTAAAAAACAATGGATATTCAAAAATGTGGAAAATATACATATTTAATTTCATAAAATTCGAAGCGCTATTATTTGAGCATTTTGCACTGCCATTAAAGTTCCTTCCGGACCGTCAAATCCCGGCCAATCCGCCTGGCATATTTTTCAACTAAGGCCCGGCCTAGTAACCCGAGTTTACCCAGGATATATTGTATTTAATTTTTTGCTTATATATCAATAAAATAAAATGAATGTAGAAGTAATACTTTATATTGTTGATAATAAATTTATCATTTTATTAGTTAACACTCATTAATAAGGCAAACCAAAATGTAAAATATCGGCTCGGAATGTATATAATTAAGGCTTGGCGGGCTTTAAGGTTACGACTTTAATCCCTAACTGGCACAAATGCGTATTTTTATGCAATTCGAAAAGAGTTTTCCCAATATAAAGCCTCGATTTTTAAACTTTATGTCCTACCGATAGCTGGCTAAACTGAGCATTCAATAACAATTATATTATTACTTTTAAAAATTAGCTATGAAATTCTAGGGATAATCTTTTGGTACATAAATTCAATAATTGATTAAAAATTAAATTTAACGGATGTTTGGCACAATTATTAGCAACTTTCACTATTTATCTTTATCTCATCCCAAAAGATGTAAAAATTGGAATTTACTTATTTTGAAAATTATGATGTTGTAGGTAAGAGAAAAGCCCCCGGTCTTAGCAAAACTAATTCGGAAGAGGTCATAGCCTTGATGAACAAAAAGCTCAATATTTTGGAACAAAGCCCATCAACTATGATTTCAACCAGTCACATAAACGAAACGGCCATGGATCAAATACCAAACACCCTTTCGGCAAAGGATGATAAGGTTTAGTTAATTAAACTACAGGTGAATGTAATCCTCAAATTGATGCCAACTTACATGAAAACCAACATACAACTTTTAGTAAAGGTGTCTATTACACAGGTCAACAAATATCAATGTCAAAAATAAGTTTATGAAAACTTATAAGCACACATCCCACTAATGGCCCTATCTTATTAATGCTTTCCGTTTTTCATAATTTCCGCCTTCGGCTCCTTAGTTCTGCCCATATCAAAAAATGGCCTTTTTTGACCAAATTGACAGATTTTGCAATTCCGTAAAAAGAAAAAATTCAAGAATTTTTTTTTATAAAAAAATTTCTTGTAACTAATATTTATCATCTCAAATAATAAGAATTAAAATTATTTTGAATATCAAGCTCTTACATCAGCATTAAATAATACAGAATATTTTGCGTCCAAAGTTAATAAACACGATACGATATATTATCGGTTTTTAATAAAAATATTATTTGAAGTTTGATTTTAACAGTTTAGCCATTGTGATTACAAATAAACTTCAATTTATTTTTTTTTGAATCATTTTTGTTTTAATAACATTTATTTAAAATTTTCATTGTTTATAGCTGATTAACTAAGTTTGATTAGAAACAACGATAACCGAATTCGAAAATCTTTAAGATGGCAGGTTTGATCTCTGTGCTCATATCTCTCAAACATCTGTTGACCTTTGTTATGAAAAGGCTAAAGGACAAGTTTGCAGGCTTTTATTAACCAGATCAAAGCTACTATAACACTGGTCGATTCGACAAATATTAATGTCAATAAAAAAAAGTTTTTGAACATTATAAATGCATTATGGCCTAATCTCATATAAATATTTTACGTTTTTAGTAGTCTCTTTCTTCGGCGGTTTTGCTACGTCCATATCAAAAAAAAGGCCTTTTTTGACCATCCTTAAAAAAACTCAATAATTTTTATTTCATATTAATATCACTCAAAACTTGTCTTATTTTTCTCAAATAATGAGAAAAAAACCTGAATATATTAACCTCTTATATCAACATTAACAAGCATCCCAACCTTAATACGGCACACTATATTATCGGTTTTTTATTATATTATTTGAAGTTTGAATTCAACAGTTCAGCTGTTGTAAATATACAGAAATAATTCAATTTGTTTGTGTTTTTAAATTTTTTTGTTTTTTTTTAACATAACTCTAATTACAAATGTTAATAGCTATGCGAAGTTTGATTCGAAAAAACGGTAGTAAACGATTTTGATGACTCCTAAGATGGCAGGATTGATCTCTGTAGTAAGCTCATAACTCTCAAAAATTTTTGACCTGTGTAATTTAGATTAATACAGTATATAATACCTTTTTTTTGGTCTTAGGCTAGTAAACAAACTAAGATGTTATATAAAATAAGATTTAAAACCTAAATAACACTGGACAACAAAAAAAACAACATCTACGATTTTTTGAGGGTTTTGTAGAGAATTTTCTTGCGATAACAATGCCGGGTTAAGTTTTTTTTCCAAATCCTCCAATTTTTTTTTAAACCGCGTTTAAAGTTCAGAAAAAAATTCACCAAATTTCTTTAACTATAAATTTTCCAAAAAAATCTATTGGCATATTCATCTTTATAAAAAACATATCTAAAAAAGGTTATTCCCTAAAATTATTAGTAATTTACTTTCAAGTTATTTAGGATCAACAAAAAGATTTTATGACGAAAACCACTAATTTTATAAAAATGCAAAAATAAAAAAAAATTAAATATTTAAAAAAAATTTAAACCCCTTACGTTAATAATGAATGTTTTCGTTATCTAAATATATTTTTAAACTTTTGTTACTACCCATAGGTTTTATGATATAGAAGCCTAAAATACCCCAAAAATTGAAAAATCTTAACTTTGACACCGAATAATTAAAAATCTGAGGCATTGGCTAAAAATCTGACATATTCGTGATCAGCGCCAAAAACTTGACCAAAAACCATAGTTGCCATAAATGATGGTTAGGGTCGTCCAAATTTTGTTGTTCAGTATAATGTAAAGAAAAAATTCAATAAATTTCCATTTAAAAGCAACAGCATCGGTCAAATTGGCCAATAAGCCTCAAGATCAGAAAAAGATCCTTTTAATAAAAATTTAGCCTGCCAGTGCATTTGAGTTAATAAACACTCGTCTCACACACTTTCATATCTTAGAGTTTACAGTGGAACTCAAGCGAGCTTACTTGCTTGCCATTTGTAAAGTTTAACGAAGTGAAAGAACTAACTCTTTTTATTTTGATTTTTTTGTTAATTTGCGTGAGCTCACGTTGTATTTTTTTCCTCTTTCTTATGAGCTTTTGCTCCTTGAGTTTTGTAACCTCCGCAAATAAATTGCAAAATTATACAAATATTTCTAATTCATCTTGGTAAAAAATTACAATTTTGGACCGCGAACCTTTTTATAACACAAATATGAATGTTGAGCTTGACACTTAAAATTTTTATATAAAAGCTATCTTTTTTTTATAAACATGCCTTAATGTAGATGTTGACGACACATCATCAAAAAGAGCATAGGGGGGCTAAACCGAATGATAAGGACAATAAACATGGCCTTGACATCAATAGTCAACAAATTGGTTTAACGCCCAAATCGTCACCCATCGATGTAACTCGGCCCGCCAGTCCTTCCCTTTTTCCAGGCACCTTTTCCGAAGACATTTTTCGGCTATCACTACACGAACTTAACAATATTCCACCTCTGCAGGTTATGTTGGTTAAATTTTGGTTTATTTTTAAAACTTTTTGCCTTTATAGGCTTTCAAACGCTACACTTAATTATGCCGGAGAACCCTTGTACATTCATATTGCGACCTCTCTTACCTGCTGAAAATTTTGTGTTTTCAATAGTTTTGGGCAGCCTATTTTCCTGCTATATCATAATATAAACAAAAGCTTACTCGATGCCCACATTATTATTATTTTCATAGGACAAACTAAAATAATAAATGTTTGCAGAAAATACGAAAAAGGTATTTTAATTATATATTAAAGAATATTAGTGGTCAATTAACGCCTAATTTTTTTTCTAATTTAATTCCATTAAAAATTTCATCTTGACCCTGCGCCCTGAATATTGAAGAAAAAATATTATTTTTTATTTACTTTAGGATCCCAATAATACATTGAGCCTGCCTCAGGATCAGAAGAGAAAAGATTCGAACATGTCGGATAACTCAATGGATTAGAACAGATGATTTAAAAAGATTGATATCTTCAAAACTCTTTAATCGTGTTATTGTAGGTTTAAAATTTATGTAAACAAAATAAAGGCCAAAAATTTTGGTGACAACTAGATAATACCAATGAGGCTTTGAACTGTGTAGAACTTAAAATTAATGGACCAGAACAGCTATTTGCAGTGAACAAGGTACATCAATGAAGCATGAAGGCAAACAGATATGATTTTTTAAAGGCGTCTTTTTTAACAACAATTGGCTAATCACGACGACTTATTGCTACCTTAAAATTTATAAATTACACCAATAAACACATTGGCTAATATATAGCCTATTGCGAATTTTAAGCCGATTTTTATTGATTCTCCATTTCTCTTTTTTATATCATATTTTTATTTCTTAAACTATCGCCTTAATTAATATAATTATAAAAGCACTTCCCCAGAATTCTAGATTTAGGCTTATTACATCTTCATGTAGATTAATTACCAACCCCACATATTATGGCTACACCCTTTTGTTCTTAAAAATTTGTATGGAAAAGTAGGGAGATCAATGATAAAGTGTTACAAAACTATGTAAAAAGTTATTAATGCTTAACCCTTCCTTAATTCTTAAAACAAATAAAATGATTGTAGCCAAAAAAATGGGCTATTTACAGCTTCGGATCCCCTTTCTGTTTTATTTCATATTTGAATAAAAAATTTTATTGAGCATATAGTAAGTAGCTAACGCTTATAAAAATTAAAATAAACTTTAAAAAATGCAACTATAACTATAACTTAGTTAGTTTTTAAATAGCTAGATCCCATCCCTTATTTTAATTTAATAGCCTTAAGGATTGCCGCCCTTGACAACATTCACTTCCCAAAGGTTGTTTAAAGCACCCATAATTAGATGTTAACGAAACTGGCACCAAAAATATTTTACACGTAAAATTTGTTAATAATATCAAACCACATGACTATTTTTTAAACCTGTGATTATTATAAAAATTTAATTTTCAATTTTTTTACAATCAAATTTTTATGTGTGAGCGCGTTCAGACTTTTTTTAATTTTCGAAAAATTTATAAAAATTTTGAAATTTAAAAAAAAATATTGGTGGAATGTTGAAAAATATTTTTAAGATTAGCATTTTTCTAAATGTTTTGTTGAAATGATTATTAAGTTTATATAGATTTAGATAAGAATTTATTAATTTATCTTAATATAAATAAAACACAATGTTAGAAAATATTTTAAAAACATTGGTTGATAAGTTTCAATATAAAAAACTCAAATTTAAAAAGCTGTGAATTTTCAGATTGTAGAAACGAGTCTGAACGCACCCTGTAGTAAATTTAAGACCTGCTTTTCGAGCTAATGAGTTTACGGATAGAAAGAGTTGAATAAAGTTAGATAAAAGAAGTTTGATTTCCACTTTACCTACTGACACAAATTTTAATAAGTCTTTTATAAAACGCAAGTTTACCAATAAATAAAATGAAGTATAGGGTCACCATATTATATTAAAAAACTGTAAGCCAATAAAATAATTCTTTTGTCGGCCCCTTTATATAAAGATCTCCCATGCTCCAAACAATTTTTTATTCGGTTTCAATACAGTAAAAATGGGACAGAAGTGGCAAAGAATTATGATGATGATGTCTGAGGACTCTACATATTAAATTTAAAACCAGGTCGTGGAACTCATTCTGCCAGCATTTTCACCTTGGACCAGGCCCGACCTAAAACTTTATTATTTATTTTTCGGCAAAGCACGGAACTAAATTAAGAATACGGCCCTGTAAAGCTCTAAATGTTATTTAAATACAGTGTGCCAAAGTAATATCCTTTGTGTGTTGATAAATCTTTTAAACAAATTTTTTTATGATACAAAGATTTTAATATATAAAAATAATGAGACCGTAATCTGAAATTTTAAAAAGTTATCTATTTGTTTTTGTGTAATTAATTTTTTATAACAATGGAAACTTCAGTCTTCAATACACTTTGCCGAAAGTGACGATATAAACATATTGTCAATTCTATTTTATCCTATTTAAAATTGAAGGTTGGTTTTATTAAAATTGGTTGCTACTGATTAAATAATTTTATATTTAAAAGGTTTTAGGTTAGGAGTTTTCTAAAATAAATAAAATTTTGTCATTTTGCCTGCAAAAAAAATATAACTTATTATGTTTATATATAGCCTGCAAATTTATAGAATATGTTAACATAAAATAAATATTTTATTGAATTACGGTCATTCCAATTAATAATGTAAAAAACCAAAAATATAATTAAATAACAAAATTTCGGTAAACTTAATCTCTTCGTCATAGTTTATAAATAAAAATAAAATGGTTGTTGTATCCCAAGTGAAATTTTAAATAATTTGATATGTCAAAATAATGTGTTATAAATTAATAAGTCCCATTGTGGTATGAAACATTCCATTCTATTTTTATTTGTTTTTTTATAACTGTGACGAAGGGATACGTTTCCCAAAAATTATTATTTAATTATAATATTTTTTGTTTTTTTACGTTATTCAATCGAAATGACAGTTAATAAAAAAATCCATAGAATATTTAGAATATATAGTTTGGATGATAAATAAATTTAACTAAATATATAGTTTTCTATAAACACATTAAAAAATGTAATTATACATATAAAAATGATTTCATATTCGAATTTTAAAACATTTTTATATTTAAAAAAAATCGGTACAAATGATCAATTTTTAAAAGTTAAAATTTTTATATGGGTCTTGTTGAAATGATTCACAGGTCAACAAATATTTAGGTCAGACGTGAATTTTATGAAAACATAAAAGAATGCATCCCCATGATGGCCTAATCTCATATATGTATTGTTTTACTTACTTTCTTCCGTCTTTGGCCCCATAGATCCGTCTATAACGAAAAATGGCCTTTTTTGACCAAATTGACAGATCTAAATATACCCTAAAAAGAAAAAATTCAAAACTCTTTTTTGCATATTAAAATCCCTTGTTAATATTTTTAATCACAAATAATGGAAAATTTTTTTTATTAATTATCAAGCTCTTACATCGGCATTTAGATAATAAAAAATATTTCGCGTCCAAACTTAAATACGACACGATATATTATCGGTTTTTAATGAAAATATTATTTGAAGTTTTAATTTAACAGTTTAACTATTGTGAATATGCAAAAATAAAATTTCAATTTATTAATTTCAGTTTATTTTTATTTTTGAATCCTTTTTGGTTTCCTTTTTTCTAAAATTTCCAATGTTTATAACTGACTATCTAAGTTTGATTAGGAATAAGGGTAAACGGATTTGATATCCCCTAAGATGGCAGGTTTGATCTCTGTAGTTATCTCATAACTCTTGTTTATATATAAATAAGTGCCAAAGCCCTAATGGGTACGGCAGCCTCAAAAAAAGAGGCTGTGAAGAGGTGGTTTTTTAGCAGGTACTCCTAACCCTGCATGCACCGATGAATTTTTAGTGAAATATGGACATCAGTGCGGATAATTTAATTCACCATATCAATATACCTTTACTTCATTTACGCACTGATCAATCTGTTATTCTTTTAGTGGTGTATTTGATGATCCCAATCCCAGTTAATTTATAGGCTAGCTTTGGGATCAAACGAGCAAATATTTCCACCTCCTTACCAAAAAAAAATATATATTGGTCAATTCCACCTCAATCCAACAAGTCCGGGAAGGGTACCCCTTTTGATTTGGCTGAAATTTTGCATGGAGGTAGTATCTAAGGGTATCTCATAATCTGGAAATTTTTTTTGACCGGAAGTGATATTTGACGGAGTTAGGGGCAAAAGAAAAAAAATCGCAAGGTGAATTTTCACATTTTATGCAACTTTGGGAGGTTATAAATCAAAAAGTATTATAGCTATGGGCTTAATATTTTTTTATTTTGAAGAAGACAATAAGGGCTATCTTGCATGTGTTTATTATTTTAAAAAAGTTATTCAAAATTTTACAATTTTATGAAGAATATTCAGTTTAAAATAACTAAAAAAGCATATTTTGAATTTCTTGAAAAATTGCTAAAATATACTTTTTAATATTCTTTATAAATACTCGAACTCAAAAGTCTGGGACCGACAGGACTTTTTTTAAATAATTCAAAAAAATAATTTTTCTTTGATTTTCAGACAAAAATTTGCTCCCTAAACTATATTAAAATATTTAAAAGTGCCAAATTTAATTATATATAAGAAGTTAGACATAGGGGCAATTATGTTAGGCTATAATAGTTTTGTTCATTTGATTTATACTATTGTCAATTTTGGAAAGAAAAGGGGAACTTCAGATCAAAAAAATTGGTAATTTTCAGTATTTTACTCCTATCTTCAAAGCCGACTTTCTGGGTCACTACCAAACCAATTTTAATATAAAATTGCATTTTATACATAAAACATCGCTATATAACATAAATTTCCCCCAATATTTTACAACGTACCCATAGCTTTTATGAAATAAAAACAAAAGTTTGCCAAGTTTTTTGAAATTTTAAGGTGTAAAAAATAAAAACTTAAAATTTGTATGCTTATATTTGTTAACTTTTACGAGTCCTTTTTAGTTTGATGAACAATATTAGAAATTGTACATAATATTCAATATTTATCCTCGACAAAATTCAAAAATTTTGTTAAATTTATTGTATAAAAAAATTTTTGGGAGGATTTTAGAAAAAATAGTAAGGTTAAAAAGTTAGTAAAAATTTATTTTTTTCCTTTTTTCAATAGTTTTTAAATAAAACAGCCTTAACAACGTTAAATCTGATAAAAAAAAAAGTAAAATAGATTGGCCTATTTAGAATATTATGATTCAACAGATGTTCTTTTTTTATGATTATCAACAAACTTAAAATAAACGTAAAAAGTCAATTATTTTATGAAACATAGTGATATGGTTTTTTTAATATTATAAATACATAAAAGAAGTCAGTTTTAAGGTTAAACAACTTTAAATGATTATAATGGGTAGAATTAGCTTTGATGATGAATTTTAAGACGAAATACTAGACCCAATTTAATATAAATAATATTGACATTCCTTTTTTACTAATTTTTACAAATGCCAAATATGTTTTTGAAAGGCTATTTAGATCGAGGCATACAATATATATCTAACCGACCTTGATAAAGATTAAAAACCAACAATTTAGTTCCAATTACATCTTAGTTTTATAATATAGACGCAACTAGACCTATTAAAGAAAGAGGAATTATCACTGTTACTTGATTTTATAGGCATATGGATTTGGGCATTGACCTAAGGTTTTTTATAACTAAATGCGTTCCTAACGAATTTTAACACAAGAATATGTTTTAATTATTATAACAAATCAAATTTAATTAAAATAATGGAATGATTTTATAATTTCTATTTTTGTAATTTACCTATCTCGTTCTTTTAAGATTTTCTATACATAACATATATACTATTTTTTTAACACTTAAACAGGCAAATTATGACTGATTATATAGGTTCCAGATATTATTAGTTAAGTATGCAAATAATAAAAAAATAAGCTTGCACAGTCGAATACAATCTGCGTTAGTTTTTTTACACCTGTAAATTTGTTGTTTTTTGGCAAATTTAGGTATTTTTATTGTAAAAGCGTCAAAATCGAATGAAAAAAGCTGGGGCTATTATATATTATTAAGCGATATTTTATCTACAAAATGGATGTTAAATATTAAAAAAGGTTGGCTGGTTAACCAGAAAGTCGATTTTGAAAACAGGCAAAATTTTCACTTTTTTCGGTTTTAGGGTTCACTTTTTCATTGTGAATTTAATTATAGTAGTTATCAATAAAATTAAACTATTATGGTCTTACATAATTGCCCATATGTCCTGCTTTTTGAATACTGACAAATTTGGCACATTGGCATATTCTAATATAGTGCAAAGGGCATAAATATGTTCCAAAATTAGGGCAAAAAAATTGATTTTTTTTAATTTTGTAAATCATGCCAGTCCCAAACTTTTTAAATCATATATTTATTAACATTATCAAGGGCCATATATAAATTTTTCAGAAAATTTAAAGATATGTTTTTTGAGTTATTTGTGTCTAAACTTGACTTTAGTTTTTTGGTAACTTAAAAAAAAATTTTAATATTTTTTGCTTCTAAGGTAGCCCTTATTACGATCTTCAAAATAAAAAAAAATTATGACTCTAACTAAAATACTTTTGATGATACATGCGCGCAAAGTTGCCTCAAATTTTTTTTTTGCAAAAAAATGAAAAATATTTTTGCTCATATTTCGGTCTAAATTCACTTCCGGTCAAAAAAAAATTATGTTTTTATCAGCACTCAAGGACTCTACCAGTGTACCAATTTTCAGCCAAAACTGAGACTTCAAGGGAAAAAGTTTGTCGATTTGAGGTGGAATTGACCATATATATTTTAATATCAACTTATCAAGTTTTTTGAATGTAATAATTAGAGCAACTGCTCCGAGTGTCAGAAAATATTGTAAAAATAATGGTTAATTATTTTCGATGTAAAAACTTAACATTTATAGCGCCAGTTCACCCTCTACTCCCGTTGGTTTGCATGCGAATATATATTGTGCGGATGATCCGTTCGTAAAGCCCAATTAATTTTATGTTGGCTTGAAGTGGTGTTTTTTTCCATAATTTTACAGAAATTTTACAATCCAAAAAAGAATCTCCATAAAAGAAACGCGAGTGCAAAAAAACACTTTTTGCCAATAATTTTAAAACTTCTGTGGGAAACAAATTTGAAAACCTTAGATAGCTTTCTTCAAAATATTTTTTTACTAAGCGTTTTACCTATATTTTTAAGAGACAAATTATTCGGAAAACCCTAAACATTCTTTTAGGAATAAAATAGTTAAAAATACGCCATCTAAACATGATATCAATATAAAAAAAGTATATTTGTCTAAAATCGTTACACATTTTACAAAGAAGTAACACGAACTCTTTCAAAAAGTTTTACTAAGGAAACGATGGTGTAAACATGTTAGAAAATATACAATTACGTATTATTTTTCTTCAAAATGTTATTAATAAAAATTTTAAGTCGGTATGTGAAAATTTGTTTCTTTTTAAAAAAAAAAATTAATTCATTAATAAATTACTCTTTTAGCTTAGCTACCGGGCAAAAAGCAATTTATCACTGCGCCATCGCTAAAAAAGATATATATTTTTCTGCGCTTGTTTGTCCTTCTCTGGTATTTTAATCCTTCGGGAATTTGGACAAACCTAATTTTTAAATTTTTTTTAGCGCGCTATCCAACTATATACCATATTTGTTAAAAATATCTTAAAAGTTACGAAATTGCCGTATATGTTTTTTAATATCTTATTTCTCAAATTTTAAATTAAATTTTTTGATTTTGAGATATAGATTATAAACGTGAAATAGTTTCTAAAGATCACCCATGCATAAGCATTTTATTAGCTGGAAAATAAGACGTGTTTTAAAATTGTCTGTCATATCCAATTGATAAATGTATATTAAATTTGAGTGATAACTAAAATTAAGCAGCCTGACTCATATAAATACCCCACAATTAGCTGAAGCCCAAGATAAATGTTAAAAAAATTGTAGAGAAAATCCAAAAAAAAAATTAATGAAAATATGTTTAATACACAGGTAATCAAATTTTTTAAAATTTATGAGCTGACCACAGAGGTTAAACCTGCTAGAGATTTTTACATCCGTTTACCGTTTTTCCTAAACAAACTTAGTAAAGCTATAATCAGAATTTTAGAAAAAATGTCAAAGAAAAAAAGAAACAAAAACAAAAAAATATTGAAAAAAAATATTTTTATATTTAAAACAGTTAAATTCAAACTCTAAAAAATATTTTTATATAGACCCGATAATAAATTGGGTGAAACTTAGGTGGAGGTGCCAAATTTATTATCGTAATGTTGATGTAAGAGCTTGATATACTTAGAAATTTTATTTCTCATTATTTAAGATACTTACAAAAGATTTTTATGTGAGAAAATTTTTAAATTATTTCTTTGTATTCTCGATTTCGAAAATTTGTCAATTTGGTCAAAAAAGGCTATGTTTTTGACGGATCTATTTAGACGAAGGCAGAAAAAATTACGAAAAACGGCAAATATATATAAAACAAGGCCATCATGGAGATGTATATATTTAAATTTTAGTAAACTTTTTTTTCTGGCATTAATATCTATCGGCCTTGGTGGAGATTTGAGCTAAATCCCTTTTTTATTCAACTTTCATACTGGATTTGCCTTATAGTTATCAGGGCGAATTCACGAAAAAATAACTATACATTAATTTAGTCATTTCAAAACTTTTCCTTAATATATTCAACTCTGTTTTAGTTGATAAATAAGTTAAATTTGCAAACAGCAGCTTTAAGATTTATAGCTAATGTCGTGCGCTCGCACAGGTCATGGGCACGCGCACGTACGGCATCGGTTAAAAATAATTAAAATTATTGCAGTTTTGGTTTTGTGTAAGTAAGAATTAAAAAAAAAGTGAGATTGGTTAGTGTGGTTTTTTTGTGACGAGAAAGGCGATGGCTAATGTAAAAAGTTTAAATTAACTAAAGGTTATTAACAGTTGTTTAGTTATCAAAAGATGGTAAGGATGCAATTTGCTATAATATCTTAAAATCCTAATTTACAATAGTGAAGAAGTTCACTATAATACTTTTAAAATCCAAAAATACAATAGTTAATTTGAAAAAAAAAATTTTTTTTAATAATGTATTCTTATTGCATACTTTTTTAACGATTAAATGGTTAAATATTAACAGAAGCTATTTTGTAACTAAAAATTACCAAAAAGTTAATTTATCGGCGGGCCCTCGATTAAATATTATATTATTTTTGTATAACAATGATTAAAAAATGGCTATGCTACTTCATAATTAAATCTAAAATATATGGATATTATAAATATAATTAATAATTATCACCATAAAAATTTAATTAGGATACAGTTGACAGTTTTCCTAATAATAATTATAATTGAGTAATAAAGAATTAAAAAGTTTTTGAAACCAACTCGATGTCAATTGTTTGTACAATCTTTAAGGGACCAAGAGAATGTCCCATCTTTGTTGTATCTATTGATAAGGAGTTAGCATTAAGGTTCTAAGGGGCAGATTGTTTTCTGTCCGACCCGTTAAATAACAGTTTAGGCCCGAGGCCTGTCTGAATTTAATAACGGTTGTTCTTCCCGTTTTTAGAATTTTTATTTTCTAGTGTTCAGATATGTGGAAGTTCCAAAGAAAGCTATATTCAGCCTGTGGAACATTCCTGGCCTCAACGTATAAACCCTTTAATCAGGCGGCTGAATATGGACGTAAAGTCAGCCTCTAAAACTAGTTTTTGCTGGGATATATTGTTAGGGCTTGACTTCGGCGTTCAAATTTTCCGCTGGGGGATGGCATATTTTAGCGAACAAATTTTCAATAGTACAAAGAGGTTATATATTGATATTGTTCGGTCGTATTTGATTGATATGATGAACATATTGCGCATAATACATTTTAAATCCTATCAAATATTTTAAGAAATTAATATAAATTTTAACTAATTAAAATTTTTTGTGTATGATTTTTGTAAATAAAAGTTTAACGAAACGGACAATTTTATATTTTATTTTTTTTATACTTTTGGAATCATTTTTTTGTATGCTTAACCTATCCTTTATTTAAAATTTAAAGAGTTAATTATATTTAAATGCAGATATCCTAATTTTAAATACATTGACCGAATTATAAGAAAAAACCGAAATTCTCACTTTAAATCATAATTTAACTTTTTGCGAACATGGATATTTTAGAAAATTTAATTCCTCAATTAAACTTTGAACGAAATTAAAGACCAAGGCACAGGAATATATTTTTTGTATCAATAATTGCCGACCGAAAGTTAAAATGAATATGGTAAAAAATATTCCTACAAAAATTTTTAAATTCTTTTACGGGGAAAATATGTGAAAAGCTTTTAAATAATACATAAGAATTATTTAAATATATTTAACATGGGTGAGATTTAATACTTGTTCGATAAATTATGCAAAATTGGCGGAATATAGGCTTAGTTGGGAGGGGGGGGGGGGGGGGGGGGGGGGGGGGGGGGGGGGGGGGGGGGGGGGTCAAGTCTAAACAATATACAATGGGCGATGAGTTTGGCATTCTGATTTTACGCCAAAAAATATTCCCCCGGCTAGATGGAGGGTTCAGGCGCTGGGGGATTCTCAAAATCTTAGGGCACTGCTGCCTCTAAGTAGGTCTATTGGCATTCAGCGCCCTAATAAATATGAAACAGCTCGGTGCCCTTGACAATGCCTCAGGCACGATTCTAGACCCCTTTTGGGGGGGCAGTGCCCCCCCCAAAAGTTTTTGATTGCCCCCCCAAAAATAATTGAATTTGCCCCCCCAAAAATACATAGTAATTTTATGTTTGCCCCCCCAAAAAAAATTGAATTTGCCCCCCCCCCCCCCCAAAATACTTAATAATTTTATTTCTTCCGCATAATATAATTAAGTTTGCTCCGTCAAAAATATTTAAAAAATACTATCCCAAAAATATTTACTTTTTTTAAAAGTGTTTTTATTCATTAATACTTCTTATCCGCAAGAGAGATCAAACTAACAGAAATATATAGAAAAATTTGATTTTACAGAAAGCTTTATATTTGTGAAACCAATTCATAAATCTGATGCCTAAGAAATTTTCTCAGTT
The DNA here is from genome assembly GCA_030555515.1 of Acutogordius australiensis. NCBI lineage: Eukaryota > Metazoa > Nematomorpha > Gordioida > Gordea > Gordiidae > Acutogordius > Acutogordius australiensis. Next base: position 30,909,423 of record CM060243.1, read on the forward strand.
AACAACAATCTTTTGTTAGAATATAATCTAGAACCAAAGAACCTGATCGCACAATGCTACGATGGGGCGAACGTAATGCCCGGGAAAAAAATGGTGTTCAAGTATTTCTAAGCAAAATAGCTGGACATCATATCCCGTATATTCCCTGCTTTAACCACCGATTGCGTCTTATTGTAAAAGATTGTCTTATTTTAAGTGAAGGGAAAGTTTTTTTTATAATTTTTCTTCCCTTCATAAATTTTTTCAACATGATGCAAATCAAGGTATTTAGTGAATGCGGGACCATATCCCGGCTGTTGCCCCATTGGTGGTGTGGTCACTACCTGCCCATTTTTTTTTAAAAATTACACAGAAATATTTAATACTCTTTTAAAAATTAAAAATAAAAAACTTTTACATTTTCAGGTCACAGGGCCGAATCGGGGTTTTTTGACCATATTTATAATCATCTATTTATTTTTTTGTATTTAATTGAAAAATTATTTTATTTATTAAAAATTATTATAGATCAATTTCAATGCAGAACGATTTTCTAAAACTTCTGATTTAATACACCATTGTTTGTTAGAAATTAAACAATTAAGAAATAAAAATGCATTTGAAGATTTATTTAAAAATTGTTTTGATATTAATACTTTTTTAAATGACAATAATTTATCTATATATATGAGAAAAACTAAACCTAAAAATTTTTCTGATTTTTATTTATGTTCTACTCATAAGTTTGAAAATATTTTAAATATAAATGATGAAGTAAAAAGTATTTATTTTAATATTATTGATTTGTTTATATTTTGATAATAGATTTTTTACCGATAATAGTTGTTTAAAATCTTAGATTCCCTTTATAAATTTGATTAACCTTTATTTTAAATATAAATAAATTAAAGCCTCTTTTAAAAATAAGTAATATTGATAAAAATTCATTATCTAAACAATTTGACGTAAAATTTTTTAATAAGAAACTTAACAATTACATAGAATGTGTTAGTTAAATTTTCATATGATTACAAAGATGCGTTTTCTAATCTATTTAACATTTTTCCTATAAGTTTGTTAATTGGCTCTTCAACGTCGAGTTGTGAGGCCACATTTTCTTCTTTAAGAAAAATAATAACGGCTGACAAGTAGTGACCTGCTTAAAGGTAATTTGGTTCTTTTAGAACACGAAAAATCATTAACTAGGGGCGTTGAATTTTGATGAATATTGTAATTTAATTAAAATCCTCTAAGATAAAATAGTTTGATCAATACAATACACTGCTCATAATCAGCTAATCATTGCTTACTATTTTGACATGGTTGCAAACTTTTTTTATGCGCATTTAACGTTTATGTTCATGTTTTATTTAATTTTTTACCCTAATATTAATAACTAGTTATATATAACCAGTGTATTTTCATATATATTCTTCCAAATTAGCATACTCATACTTTTTGTTTTCATGATAATCAATCTTATTTCACTTTTCATTTTCTAAAATCCAAAGTTTTATATAATTCATTTTTATCATTCATATATATCATATTTTTAATTTTCATGCGCAATGATACCAAATGATAAAATTAAACTTACAATCAATTTTTAATCCCATACCTTTTTAAGCAAATTTTAGTGAAAACAATTAATTTTAATTCACATATTCAATTTATAAACTCATTTTTTTTAATTTAAGAATATAATAAATTACTATTAATTTGTTAAAAAATTTTGAACATGGATTCTATTGTTGTACATGTATATTTTTTGCCGTGACCGAAGGTCACGGCTAATTTTGCCGCCGAAGGCGGCAAAAAATTTTTTACTGCCCCCCCATGAGTTTTTTTTGCCCCCCTAAAATGGAAAAGCTAGAATCGGGCCTGCAATGCCTAACTAATTCCTCTTAAGGACTCAGCTGCCCTGTAAAAAATTTTTGAAGTAAAATGTCATGTAATTAATATTTGTTGTTTTTGTTCGGTCATTCAGCGCAAAATGTTTTTTTAAATTTACCCAACCAATTTAATTTTTTTACCCTACCTGGCCTATCTTTAATAGGCTTGTTTAGGCATCAGCATTGGATTTCCTACATTACTATACTAGTCCAAGGGTTGAAATCTTTATCTTCAATAGGATATCGAGCTTAGAAAACATATACCAGTATTAATATAACCATGCAGAATTTCTCAAACCGTTTCATTACCACATTAATTTATTTATGGTATTAATAATATTGTTTCCGCATGTAACATAAAATAAAAAATGTTACGTTAACATATTATAATGTTCCACGTTAAGGAATTTTTATTAAAGCATGGACCATAATCCTATGTTTGGTGTTGACCCTTTATGCATAAATAGAATTAATTTAATGCTGAATTAATTTATAATTATAAGCTTGAAAACTTTTGGCACTGCTTACTTCTAATCTAAATCTTGAAGATATCAATATGCTGGCTTTGTTTTTTTTTGTTCTGAATTAGCGGATGTAGAAAATGTTACAATTACCTTGGTCAACTAACCCATATATAAGGTGCAAGGTTTTAATTGGTTGTACCGATTTAGAATTAATTTAGATGTCATTTTTTTCTCACCAAACTGCCAGAAGTTTAAATCTTTATATATATATATATATATGGAAAAAGTTTTTACGTCCCCACATTGAAGTATTATTTAAGATGTTCTGAAGTAGGCCCCGTATGTGTTGGACCCCTAATTACCTACGAAAACGTAGTAACAGCCCTAGTCCCAGTTTCATTTGAAGTATGTTGAGGGGAACATGCGAGGGGTGGAAAACGACGCATGGCAGTTATGTTATTATTATTATTGTTTAAAAAAAGTGGAGCATAGGGTTGGTTATTGATTTTTTTTCTTTAGAGTTATTTTATTTGAAAGAAATTTCTTCAAAATTACTATTAGTATTACACAACAATGTTTCATTTTTTATATTAGAAAAAAGAAATTAAAATGCTTTTCATTAAGTTTTTATTGTCGCATATAAAATGTTCAATGTAAAAAGCAAACTTGTGTAAATTATTTTTTATTTTAAAATTCTTCATTAGTCTCCTTTTTTTACCTATGAAGAGGAACACAAACTTATTCATATTTTGATCACTGTCCATTTTAAATACTGAAAAAAGATTAGTTAAAAATCAAAAATCGCTACAATATAATAATTATATTAACTTAACTGCATAAAAAGAAATTTCCGCCCGATTCCCAAAAAATAATAAAAAATAATAATAATAATTCAAAAAAAAACATTTTAATCGGTTGACTGAAATGATCGGGAATTATGGGAGAGATAATTGAATTTATTAGTTTGTTAATAACATTGTTTTGATCCTCATTTTTGAGCCTACCTACTTTTTACGATGCTTAAGGAGAAGATGTATAAAAACCTAATTATAATTCAATTATTAACCTCATAAAAATAAATTATTTAATTCCAGGGTTTTACAAAAAAATTTATTCACCATCGACCCTGTATTGTAGTAGATTGATTAGTGAAAATTTATTGTTCAATATTAATTTTGAAAATGCTTTATTATTAATATAATAAATAATATGGAATGATTAAATCTGCAATCAAATGCAAAATTAATGTAATAAGAAATCATGGTATTCAATCAAATTAATAAGCTCAAGTGATGGATATAATTCAAACGGTTTTGTAATATCAAAATGATTCGAGCTTAAACATGTCAAATATATTTCCGTGAAATCATTCATTCGGATATTCCATGAAATATCAAACAAATATTTAAAACAGCTCAACTTCGGTCACCACCTGACAGACCAATTACATATTTAAGGAATTGTCCTAACTTTGCCCTGAAATTCTTGTTGGGCTATTTATCCAATTTTTATATAACTTGGGCTATTTTTTTGGATAACTTGGGCCATTTTTTGGCACAAAGCAAGTGTTTCAGATTGTTAGGGTCAATTAAAAGACTCAATCAAGCATGATTAATGTTTTTTCAAAGAAAAGTTGGCTGAATATATTCAACAACATTAGATTGATACACACGTGCTCATTTTTCAAATTAAGGAGGCTCCCTCATTCGTAAATTTTCTTATACCCTATAAAAATTGGAATTTTTCTTGCATCCCTCAAATTAACCACAGCCAGTCAACAATATATTTTAGGATTCTGTTTGGCGAACCTATCCAAGTTGAGGTGAGTTTTAAATGGTTGATTTGGGAGCCTACGTTTTGTTGTTGATCGAAACAAAGGACAAAAAGATCAAACTTTACGGTAAATACAATAAATATTTATGTTTAAGACTGACCCTTTGTAACGGGCTTGTATAAAAAATGAATATCCGGCCGGCTGATTTTTAAACTTTATTTTGCCTTATTTTATTTATTATTCTCAAAAAAACCAAAAAAGGTTAAATTCATTATCTTGATAAAGGGTATTACTTTTGCACTCTTTATTTTTATTGATATTATAAAACAAAAAATTCATATTGTCCGGGCCATAATTGTGAATTAGTGCCGGGATGAGTTCAGATAATATTTTTGGTGTAAGGAGCATGAAAATTGCTATGCGGCGACATTCACAACCTTCTGAGGTCAACAGATTTAAGTGTCCTCCGCCTATACCATAATATCCATTTTCAATGTTAAAATCCATTAAAATGACGCCGCATTCTCCAGAATATTACAATATGCAGGACCTACAACCCTAGAAAGCCGAAGGCCCATTCATCAATTAAACAATGCCACCTTGCCCTACATATATTAAAAGAGACAGTATATACCCGTCAGGGCGTAGCTTCTTGCCCTACATAGAGATGGCATAACCGTTAGGACATAGTTAGAGGACATAGTTAGCGCCTAAATTCCAGGTCGGGCCGTATATTTTACGGCTTGGTGTGTGCTTAAAGCTAAAAATAAGTTAGGAAAACAGACAAGACGAAAAGCTAAGTGTTTGCTTAAAGTAACAGAGACAAATACCGTTTATTTGACGTTCACTTATATATTTATGTAACATTAAAAATACGTGGAAACGAGTCATTTTTTTTTTAAGTAAAGCTCGGCTCATGTCACAACCAACTTTAATCCTTCAGCTTTCAAACCTATCAATACCGTTATCTATAAAATCCGATTAAAGCCATGTGAAAAAATTGCAGGAATTTGGACAATTTTAAAGATGGCTAGTTAAAGATTTATATATTATAGAACTTCAAATTATTAGTGTAATCCCTTTTTTCTTGTTTAAAATTCATTTAAATTTAGAAAATAGTTAAATTATTATCTCTCATTGCCAAGGCCATTCAAAAAACTAATCTTTTACACCGATTTTTTGCACAAACTTACAAAGAATGGGCTAGAAATACAAATAAAAAATATTAATATACCTTCGTCGTAAGTGTGAATCGTTACCAAATTTCACACGCATATTTGTCGTTGTAAATTTTGGTAGTTTTGTGACAGTTAAACGCACGACACATTCCGCAGTCAGGTGTTATCTTTTTGAATAATTGCCGACCTACTGCAGCAATTATTTCACAAAATTTTTTTTATCATAAGAATAATACATTATTTTTATAATATCTCATTTTCTTTGCGGTATCATTTGGTTAAAAGACCTTGCGACATTTAAATTCAAGGTTTTAGAGCCTTTTTTATGGTAACGTTATATCTTGCCATTTAATCAAGCAAGGTTTTACGTTTTCCATATTTTTTAATTACGCGGTAGATCGTTTGTAATACGCATTACAAAAAGTGGCCGATCCTAAATATTAGCACTTTCCAATAATTAAAGTTTGGAGTTAGATATTCTGAATTTAATTTACCGTTAAAAAAATTGAAAATGCAAATTAGTGTAACAGCCTTAAAATATTAATTAAACAAACTAAGTAAAGTAAAGAATTTTTATAAAAATTGGCATTAATTAATATTGTGGTTTATACAAATTTCAAGAAAAAAAATATTTTATATATAAAAAGTTTTAACGGCTAATAAATGAGAAATGTTTTTTGTCCGTAAGATAAGCCCAACAAATTAAAGTTTTTTACACAAGCCACCTTAAGGTTAATCAAATGCGTTCGATTTTTTTTCCTCATAACTTTTTCTCTAGCCGCAACCATTCTTCAGAGTAGTTGCCAATATATTCATGAAAAAAATAATTAAAAGAATTTTACACTTATCTTATTTTAAACTTCAAATTATAAGATTTACTATTTAGTTAGATGCATTAGCGTACCTGGGGGGGGGGGGGGGGGTTGAAATTGGTGCCCATCTAAATAATCATTCTTGTGTAACTTTTAAAAATGCAATAAAAATTAGGCTTATATGACAAAAGAGCCCACCTTATTGTTTTCCTAGAAAATTTACCACGTCTACTTTATTCCTCACCCCAATTCCTAAGTACGCTTTTTATTTAATATTTTAAAATTAGGATGTATTGGTTATGTTCCCAACGTATTTACCGCTAGTTAAATAAATAACACTCTTATTCACCATAATAAAAAAAATATAATGACTTTGTTATACCGGACTTTTTTTAAAATAAGCCTAAAATTATTGTTAAAAACTACGTTTTGAGCCATTTGAGCTTTAGTTAAATACAATAATAAATTCTAGAAGTTGCGTATCATCCAAAGATATATATTTACCACGTTTTGTTGGAATTTCATATTGTTGGACAAAACCTTTTCTTATGACCATACGCCGCCACTTTAATTAACTGTATAGATATAGAACCTTTGCCTTTTCCTATTTTCACTTTTGGAATGAGAACTCTCGCAAAGACTGAAATTTTAATTGATTTTTTGTGGTTAAAGTGTGACCCTGGCAAGCGCTCTCTCATATTTTTTTATTTTGCTCATATATCCATCCGTATAAATTTAATTGGCAACCTATAAATTATTGGGTGTAAACGAGCTTTTAACTTTTTGGATTAATTTGTACCGATTCCAAATATGATATGGTTTACGATTTAATTTGATTGGTGCTTATCGAATCGTGGTTGACAAGTGTAAATTTTTCGCCATTTTGGAACTTTGAAAAAATTTCTTGTAGCATATAACTTTGTATACAGCCCCTCCTCCCTACCTAATTTTAATTGGGTTTGAGGTTTCTCCCATATCTTTCCCCATACAGGGGCCCCATACCCGTTTAAGGCTTTGACTCATAGTAAGATTTGCTCGCACGCCGGCAACCTAGGTTTTTTGCTTAGGCTCTTACTTTAGGCGCATCGTTAATGGCCTACTGCCTTCATAGGCCACTCATTAGCTTCAACTTGGTTGCACATGTGCAAGCAAAATAAACGCTCATGCACTGATTCAAACCCAAAACCTCCTGCGTTTTAGACAGGAAAGTTTGCCACTGACCTATTTAAACCGATTATACCCGGTTTAACATATATTTTGCTAACTTATATAAGTGCGCATTTGATATTAAGTTATTAACATTAAATTTTCATTTTTTAACATTATAGATTTTCGTTCAAAATCATTCTAACAGCATAGAAAATACGTTACTAATTTTTTTTTAGAAAAATAAAATTATATATTTTGGGTAATTTTTGTTTTGACATTGGATCAACCTAACTACAAAAAGTTATACCATAAAAATATACAGAATCTTTTTCAATTTATTTGTTAAATTCAGTATGTGAAATTTTTTTTTAAGGTTTTAGGCCTACCCAAATTTTACAGAAGCTAAATATTTCATCCATCCTTTTTGGTTTCTCTCTAAGCCATTGTCAATGCTTAGAAATTAGGCGATTGTGTGTTTCCACCTAAATAACTTTTTGACATATTAAAAAGTTGTAAATAGTTGCGGAAAAGGCTTCACTTTTGTCTATTCGTTACAAGAAATTTTTAATATTTGGTTCAATTATAAGGTGAAAACCAATTTTAAAGCGAATCTAAACTTTCTTTTTTTAGTTTGGTTTATCATTAAATTTTTAAAACAATTTATGGACTTCCTCAATTGTAACACAGGTCAGCAAATCGAAAGTTGAGAAGACCTGCTAAGGATTATTACATATTACCGTTTTTTAATCACGCTGTAAGCCAGCTAAGAATTAATGTTAAAAAACGATATGATTTAAAAACTAAAAAATATTAAAAAAAATTATTTTTACTTATCATACAGTTAATTAAAATCAAAACTTAAATAATATTAACATTGAAATTTTTATTTTAAAAACGGCGTCGTGTCCTATTTAATTAGATGTCAAATATTTTGTACAAAAATAAGATGTAAAGGCTTGATATATTTAAAAACTCTGTTTCTTATTATTTGAGATAAAAATATAAGTTTAATGTGAATTTAATAAGATAAATTTTTATTTAAATATTTACCATCCTGGTAATATCAAGGTCTCAAAATTGGTCATTTTAGCCATTTTTTGGATATATACCTAAGAAAATAGCCTAAGTCTGAAGAAACCTTGGAAAATTGATATATGAGATAAGACCATCATGTGGATTATTTTACCTTAATGTCATTTCCTTTTTTTACTTTTTGACTTTTGTTGACTTGTGTAATAAGGCTGTGATTAACTTATTTATATGAGAAATACATTATCCTTATGCCTAAATATGTCAACATTGAAAATGTTTATAAACAAAAAATATGTTTATGAAATTGATCGCGCAGCGATTACATCAAGTTTTTGATTTTAAATATGCAAATTTTTTAAGGAGTGTCATTTTTTGACAATTAAGGGCTCAGTTAAAACTTAAAAGGTAGCATTGCGTAGAAAAAATATTTTGCTGATTTTTTGGATATTAAGGTCCCATTCATCAATTCTGTTTTTCCTTGATATAACTACCTCGGTTTTATTTATATTCTTAAGCCATAATCCATTGATTATATTGCTCTACATGATATATATGTCTATGAGTAGTATGCTAACTGCATAGAGCATGTGCTTAATTGCGAGCTGTTTAATCATGACGATATCTATATCTGTGTTAAGTAATTATTAAGGGCTGATCCTGGTGCACTTTTTTGTTGATTTTAAAGCCAACGGAGGTTCCGAAGCTTGTTCTTTTGTGTGTAACGTTGTTATGATACATTCTTTGAGTTAGCCTGTATAGATATCAAGTACCTTGTTTTGTTTTGTTATCTCATCATACGATTTTCTTAGGGCTTCCTCAAATGTTTTCAAGATCGATGATAGTTCTGATTCTTGTCTTGTCTCTCTCAGCATTCTTTTTATCGTGACAGCATTAATCATAGAATTACCTGAACAGAATCATAATTAAACTTTTTAAGTATTTGTTTTATATAAAGAACTTAATTTGCCCCTTTAAACATAACTAAATATTTGAAGCCGCAATGCGTAAACCTTATTGCTGTTCGAGTTTTAAAATTTTCAGTGAAGTCTTTCTGTAAAAGACTGTGCTTGGCTGTATCTTTAATTTTATTTTATTAACATGCCTGGACCTAGACAATTTCCTAGAAAAAACTCGCGTCCCGTGTATATAAATTTGATCGGAATAAGGCGAATTTTTATCCAACGAGGCCTCAGTATGTTTAAATTAGGCCACTTCCTATGTATATTAAAAAATTTATAAATAATTTTTTTTGTTTCTTAGCTCAAAGTTGTTTACAAAAAAGTTTCCCGTCTTACACAAGTACCACACATAAAAAAATTTAAATAATAAAAAAAATATTAAATTTAAAAAAAAAATTTAAAATCATGGTAAAACTTAAATAACATGCCCTTAAATAAGTTTTCAAAATTTACAAGAATCTTTAAAGTTTTATTTTGAACTTATTTTAGGTTTAGGCACTATTTTTCATTAAAAGCCAAAATCTAATATTTTGTTTTTCTTCACTTTCTCAAATTCTGAACTCTGACAAGCTCGCTTCATTAAATATTCGGGTTGTAACAAGGTTAAGGGCTTTGAAATATTAATATTTGTGCCTTTTTAATGTTTTATAGCTAATTGAAGCATTCAAGCATGCATGATAAATTGAAGAATGCATCTAACAAATAAGATCTAACTAAAATGATAGAGCAAAAATAGATGTTTGAGAAACGGAGGCATTCTGTCTGAAACACAACAATGTTAGTTTATCCATTTTTCCTTCACCCACCCATCTGTTAATATTAAAGCTGTTTTTTATCAATGTCCAGACATCTAGCTAAAACGCCCACTTTTTGCACCATAAAAATATATGTTTGGTATGAAATGAAAAAATGGCGTGTGACTTCGTGAAACAGTTGTCGAAATGCCGTATTTAATTATAATAATACATTCCAAGAATTACCACGAACGGGAAACATTTTGTTTTTGTATTTGTTTGCTTTGGGCACCTTAGCTTTAATATCCGAATCAAACTTTGTACGCTTACATTAACGTAAACCGTACTAAATTTTGAAGATAATCCGATTTTTTATCCAAAGCCTTCTTTTATAAGCACCTCAAATAAATGGCTCAATCTCTAAATCATCCTTTTTTCCTTACTGAAAGTTTAGAGTGAACCCCCTGCTGGACTATCTTGACTAATTTACATTTGGCCCCGTGTCCTAAAAGTTTCCTTAATGCTCTAATATATGAGGGCGTTGTGGAGTTGTGCTTTCGCATTCATATTACATATTATTTATTATTCTATTATTACTTAGGCATGTTTCTTCCTTTCTTTTTTTAATTTATTTTAATTTAGAGATATCGTACTAAATTCTCTTAACATAGATTGAGATTTAATAGTAAGATTGTTATCTAAAAGATTTACATCGGACAAAAAGAAAATTTTATTTTGGTGTCCTGCGCGCAACCAACTTGCAAGTGTCACTACAGTATCACGTTGCCTAAGAATGTCCAAATGCATCCTCGCTCGACCCCTTTTTCCCACATTCTCTTGGAGTGTCCAGATGGGGTGACCACATTATTGTCATTTTCATGAATATAAATTAGTTATATAGCAGCTTTCAGTTTCATTAGCATATTTTCCTATTCTCTCCTTATCTTGTCGTAGGTAACATCCACTACGACGCCCATTTCTTTTTTAATTATTTAAATTTTTTTTCGTATTATTTATTCGTTTTCGCTCTTATATTTTATAAGTATAGGTCATTGCAAAAAAAGATAAAGCTTTTGCAGTAATTCATATTTTCTGAACTCTGAGTGGGTGAGCTTACTCGTTTTGAGGATACAAAACACCAAATATTTGTTAGCTAGAATTTAAACATACCGGCCTGGTCTGCCCGATTTTACAACAGCGGCTGGAAAAAAATTTTGTTTAAAATATTTAAAAAAAAATACCGAGTGTAGAAGTAATAAATAACCTTCATAATGTGATGGTAAATTTATCATTTTTAGTTTTTAATAATAATTTAAAAAATAATAGGAGAAATGAGGTTTAAATATCAGCCCGGCCCAATTTGGCCCGTTCGGAGCCGAAACTTGGACGGGCGGGCGGGCTTTTGGGTTCCGACTAAGCTTAATTGCATGAGATCTCTTTTTTTTCGAGGTTATAAAGAGTGATATTTTGGGGGAATTGCAGTTAAAAACACATGGACTCATACTGAGCAAACACAAAAGCATTTTTGGGCTGTGGCGTGTTATAAAAAAAAATTTGTTATAAATATTGAACATTACCTATAAAATAACCCGTATAAGTTCAGTTGTAAAGAATATGTTTGCAAAAAGTAGGAGTTCTGTAACCTTTTAATCTTATATGACTTCGAATATTGTGATAAAAAGTAAAGGACCAAGAACAAATCCTTCGTGACATTTGAAGACTTTTTAGGTTTCCAAAGCTGGTTTTGATGTCGTTGTTATGATACGTGCCTTGGATGAGTCTTATGTAGGTGTAAGGTGCCTTTTTTTGTCTTAATACTCAACATACGACACTTTTGGGGACTTTGTCAATGCCTTTTTGAGATCGGGTTGATTTTTTATCGTGCATCTTTTAGCCATCAGCCTAAGCGCCTGGATGGCCTCAAATGTTAAATAATTTGTTTAAAATTAAATTGACCTTTTTGATATTTATTATATCACTCAATTGAGTCTCAATATATTTTTTTCTGGTAGTTTGAAACAAGACCACGTGTTTCTTGCCGTACCCTTTGTTTTTGGAAATTGTAATATAGCTGTTTTTCAATCTGGTGGTATATTTTGCTGATATAGAATAATGTTGAAAAAAATTAAACATTTTTGCACCTTTTCTCTTTATTCACGAATGCTAGGGTTAGAAGTGTAACGAAACTACAGTGCGGTCCGTACGGACCCCGATTTACCTTTATAACTTCGAGAGTTGTAAAGCTATAGACTTTACTATTATATTGTTTTGAAAAGAATATAATTTAATATGAATTATTAATGTAAAATGTGAATTTTATATATCAAATAGTAGAAAAAACATGGGAATTTTCTATTTTTTTATACAGGTCAACAAATATCAATGTCAGAAAAAATAAATTTAAAACATAAAAGCATAGGGGAGACCGGGGCGAAATGAACATATTTTTGCAAAATCGTTGCTGCTGACACATTTTTAATCCAAAAGAAAAAATTAATGGCTCATTTTATAGATAATTCATTATATTTTATAAAATAATTTGTTTAACCAAAAAAATATAATTCTTTAAAAAGATATTGAACAATGTATAACACTAGTATTAACCATTTCGCCCCATATACGGGGTAAAATGAAACACCCATGGGGCAAAATGAAAGTGTGCAAAATTTATTAAATTTACAGCTTTAATTTCAAATAAACCTTATATATTAAAAAATAAATATAGATTTAGATCATTTTATTAATAGTTATATCATAATCAATTACAAGTGGCCCAAAAATCCCAACATCAAGGGGTTGAAGTCTATGTGAACAATGAGGTGGTAGTGTGACCACTTTAATCCCATTATCTTTAAAAAAGTTCACTGCTTTAATGGATATATGAGATACATGGTTATCCATAATTATAAGTGCCTTTATTTAAAATATAATTAATCAATTTAATGGATCCTCAGTTGAGCATTTAACATATTTTACTAAATATTATTCATTTCGCCCCGCATTGAGTAGTGTTTGCAAAATCAATAATGTTCAAATAATATTAAGTTTTAAGTTAAAAATGTATTATATTCTTACAACGAAAAGTTTTTTAAATCTTTTAATTTTAATAATATTTTCGAGGTAACATTATATTAAAAATAAAGCAAAATTATTGTTGCTTAAAACATAAATTTAAAATAGCATTTTTTCTTTAATTGAGATTTTCTAAATTTTTTTAAATGAATATATATGTAAAAAATATAATGAATCGATAGCTTGTAAAGATCTACAACATATATAAAATTTATTATATATTGAATAATTTTTGGTAGAGATATATCCATTAATCATTTCACCCCACCAACCATTTCGCCCCGGTCTCCCCTACATCATTATGGCCTTTATATACATTTTCCGTTTTTCTTAGTTTCTTCCGCCTTCGGCTCCTTAGATTCGTCCATATCGAAAAAATAATTTCTTTGGCAAATTGACAGATTTTGCGACCTCGAGAATACCCTAAAAATAAAAAAAAATTAGAATTTTTATTTATATAAAAATTCCTTTTAACTTGTATTTATCATTTCAAATACTGAGAAATAATTATTTTTCTATATCAAGCTCTCACATGAGCATTTAGATAATACAGAATATTCCGCCTCTAAATTTAAATACGACAAAATAAATTGTCGGTTTTTAATAAAAATATTATTTAAAGTTCGATTCTAACAGTTTAGCTATTGCGAATATGCAAAAAAAATCAATTTATTTTTGTTTTTAAATCTTTTTTTTTTGACATTTTTCTAAATTTTTAAATGTATATAGCTGATTTACTAAGTTTGATTACAAAAAACGAAAACAGGTTTTCTGTAATTAGCTCATAAAACAAAAATTTGTTGACCTGTGTTATATAAAAACTCTTGTTAGAACACTAAATATTTTAATATTATTGATTAAATTATGTTTTCAGGGAGAAAGATTTAAATTACGCAACTAAAATTTTTTAAACTATTAACCTAAAAAACTATTATTTATAGAGAAAAAAATTACTTTTTAACATTATTATACTATACAGGCATTTTATATACTTATTAAATATAACTATAATCAAATAAACAAGAAAATAAGGTTGCTTTTCTTAGATTCAGATTGAGGCAATATCATTGTTTTAAACTTTGAATTTGACAATGTGGGGTCCATACGGACCCGAATAGAACTTTTAATTTTTTAAATAAAAATTGTTATTAATAGACCAAATTTTAAATAGTATTTTTGTTTATCAAGTAAAAAGTCACAAATATTTGACCAACATATTGTATTTTTAAAGATAATTAAAATTTAAGCTGGAGTCCATATGGACCCCACAGTGCTAATTGCGGGTTAATTAGTAATATACTTCCGGAAAAATTCAAGTCTTTTTTTATCATGTTAAAGTAAATTAATCGGCGCAAAAAATTTTAACAAATGCTTCCATTAATTCTTAATAAAAATATAATTATTTTTTATCTACCTCAAAACAGGCTGTGGCCTATTCTATTTTGGAAATTAAAAAAAAATACATAAAAACATTAATAATATGTATGTTACACCTTAAAAAAAAATTATAATAAAATTTTGGCAAATGGATCAGGCCAAAGCCATGTTTCGTTTTGTTTTTTAACGAAATAGTATATAAGCACACAGGTCATGTAAATAAAAGGCGTTGCATAATAGTTTTGGCGCCTTTGATTAAACGCGATCCCATTGTTGATTTAACGAAAAAACCAAAGTTATTAAGACACGGACCAACGTAGTTAATTATAATAATTATGTTTGTGTTAAATTTTTTTAATAATAGGCTACAGTCATCTGTTTAAAACAGAGCCGATTCGCTTATACACAAGGTCCACGTTTAATTATCTTATATTAATTACAAATTTTTATTTTCAGGTTGAGCTAAATAAAATTGTTTATAAAAAAAATTCAAAACGCATGTCTTTTTCTACTTGAACGAAAAACATTTTTCAAATGTTGCGTAGACCTTAATTTTTAATAATTTAAAGTGACCATGTAAACTATAGATAAAATGAAAACGTTAGCCACAAAGTCTAATTTTTTCAAAAATTAAATAACATATGATTATGAGTTTTTAATTAGTAGGTTAAACGAAGAAAACACTTTCCTGTACCATAATTAACAGGTAAAAAGAGTTAGTTGATATCATCGAATTTGATAGAAAAATGTTAGTTTGCACTAATATTTTTTTGCGCGCGTCGACATCTTAACTAACATTCACGTCTAAAAAGTGTGGAAATTATTTTGCCCTAAAGTATAAATATGTGTTTTTGAATCTTTTGTCCAACTTAGGATGCGTTGTTTTTGCCTTCAATTTGAAGATAGGGTAAATATCGATCTAAATTGTAGCTTGGTGAGGCCATGTCTAACAAAATATTACCTACCCCCTTAGCTACTTCTCATTTACATATATTGCGATTGATTCCGTCAACTCATATTTTATATAGTTGCAAATGTTTTAATACATCAAATTTCCATAAACATTTGTCATGCTTGCCTTGGACATTTTTTTTACCTTTTAACATATACATGCTGTCAATACCTTATACCGTACTAGTAATTTAAACCATCTGAGTCTGTTTATAGCTTAATATAGCCTTATTTCAGACTTTTTTAACTTAAAAAAATATAAGGTTCAAGATTTAAATTTCTTGTACTTTTTTCATAATATGTATGGTTTGTTGGACTACCTGTGCCTTTTAATCATTTTGCGGTATCTTAAATAAATTCATGATATCAGTGTCATTATTACTCGGCCCCTCAACCTATTGTTTGAGAGAGTTTAAACCGGGCCGTGATTTTCTAGTCCGGTGAAGGCATATTTTTTAACTTAACCCCGGCTCGGGTGAATTCACAAATATACGGCAAAAAGTTTATATTGCGCGCTAAAAAATTTTGCCTTAAAATTATCCATATACATAGTTTTAAACTTTTTATCATGTGATAATAAATTTTTCTTTTTAAGTTCTTGTTAACAATAGTTAAAAATAATACAGCAAAATAGGATACAAAAAATTAACCCGGCCGCTCGTGCTTATTCTTTTGGTTGAATCATTTAAGTCAAGACCTTCATATAACCAACCAAAATTTACTTTAGGGCACTGTGATTATACTATGGTGGTTTATAGCTAGACATTTATCTGTATGTAAATCGTATTACCTTTGTCAATTCACCTATTACACAGGTCAACATATATTAATGTCACAAATAAGTTTATAAAAACATAAAAAAAAATGCATCCCTGTTTCTTGCACCTTCCTCCTTAGATCTGTCCATAACAAAAAATGACTAACAAAAAATGACCTTGGCCAAATTGATTGATCTAAATATATCTACAAATAAATTTAAGAATCTTTTTTTCATAAAAAATTTCCTTGTAACTTATACTTATCATCACAAATAATGTGAAATAAATTTTAGTAATATATCAAGCTCTTACATCAGCATATAGATGATACAAAATATTTCGCGTCCAAACTTTAATACGATATTATGTATAACACAGGTATACTTTTTTTTGATAGTTATGAGTTAACTACAGAGATCAAACCTGCCATCTTAAGGAATATCAAATCCGTTCGTTTTTCCTAATCAAAATTAGTTCGTCAGTTATAAACATAGAAAATTTTAGAAAAAAAAGTCAATAAACCAAAAAAGATTCAAAAACAAAAATAATTGAGATTTTATTTTTGCATATTCACAATAGTTAAACTGTTAAATTCAAACTTCAAATAATATTTTCATTAAAAACGGATAATATATCGTTTCGTATTTAAGTTTGGACGCGAAATATTTTGTTTTATCTAAATGCCAATGTAAGAGCCTTATATATTAATAAAATTTCCTTTTTATTATTTGTGATTAAAAATATAAGTTACGAGAGATTTTTATATGCAAAAAAGATTTTTAAATTTTTTCTTTTAAGGGTATATTTAGATCTGTGAATTCGGTCAAAAAAGATCATTTTTTGTTATAGACGGATCTAAGGAGCCAAAGAAGGAGGAAACTAAGAAAAATCAAAAATATATATGAGATAAGGCCATCATGGGGATGCATTCTTTTATGTTTTCATAAAATTAACGCTTCTGACATTGATTTTTGTTGACCTGTGTAATCAGTTTTTAATAAAAAAATTATTTGAAGTTTGATTAACTATTTAGCTGTTCTGAATATGCAAAAAACAAAAATAAATTATTTTTTTTTTGACTTTTTTTATGAAGTTTTTAGTGTTCATAGCTGACTAACAAGTATTGATTAAAAAAACGGTAAACGGATTTTAAAAACTTAAGATGGCAGGTTTGATCTCTGTATTTAACTCATAACTCTCAATTTGTTGACCTGTGTTATATAGAACCGAAAATGATTTTGTCATGCAGCCTGGCTTTATTGGAATATTTGGCGACTGGTTAATAAAATATTTTTTATTTTTATTATAGGGTCTCCAGCGGATAAAAACAATCTAGAAATTGGAGATGAAGTTCTGGAAATTAATGGGAAATCGTTGGAAGATTATACTCATGATGAAGCTATCGCTTACATTCATAAGGTAATATTTATTCGTTGCATTTGTCATACAGTTTAGGTTTAAGTTTTCTTGAGATTTATTTAGTAATTAGATTTTTTAACATTAATGTGTTTACGGACACATATAAAATAAACAATTAGAGTTTTCAGAAAAACTAAAACTAGTTAAGGGTTAAATTAATCATTGAATTTGTCTCCGCAGCCCACATGATCTAGGAGGAAATAATTGATGCTATTATTTTTGAAGAATTAATTCAAAAAGTGCTGGGGTCCATATAGTTTCCACAGTGCTAATCGCAGGTTAAGTTTTTAAAAAGTTTTCGGAGTTAAATGTTCAAAATGTCCTATACAGATAATAATTAAGTAAACAAAATATATAAAAGCTTTCTACTATTCGGTATTAAATACGTCTTAATAATTTGTTTTTTCTGTTATAATTATTTAATTTTTTTAACATACAAATCTTCAATTATATTATAATTTGTCTCATCAACATTCTTATAGAGTGTAAATTGCTTAGAAAGACTTAAAAATTTAATATATAAAACTAACTATTAGATAATTAATAATAAAGATGTGTTAGGGTATTACGCCACTTATGGAACCACCCGTTAAACTATAGATTTTAAAATGTAAAATTTCAAAATTCTTATTTTAACTGACTATATTAAACCAATGTCCCTTGATTAGCCTCAAATTAGGCATAAAATATTTAGGCCAAAAGCTTATAGGCAAAATATAATATATTTAATTTGCTACTATCTTTAACTCTAGTCTAAACATACCTTAACTTAACACTTCCCTGTAACATATGCACAAAGAAAGCGTTTTTAGTATTAATGCCTCTATCCATTTGGACTAGTTTGTGTTAGTTTAGGGATGAGACAGTTAGGGAAGTGACAGACAAAGGTTATTTTATATTTGGAAAGGGTTAAATTAGTTTAGATTAATTATTATATAAAATTTTGCCTAAAAACTATAACACATACAGGTAATAAATTTGGCTTTAGAAAATGTCTTCTCTAACTATAACTTAACCTAAAAGCGTATATTGAATTTAAACTAAGGTTATATACAAGATTGGTAAAATCTTAACGTTTGTACATGTTAAGCGATTCCCGTTAATTGGGAATTAGATTGGTATTGGGTTATTTCTTTGTTTTTAAAAAATACACATAATTTATGTTAAATGCTTTTTGTTTTAGCGTTAGAAAGGCAATTGAATGTTGTGTAAGACTGGGAATATTTAAGTGTAATAAGACACTTTTAACATATGTATTTTTAATGATGCATCCATAACTTTCACCTGAAATTTACTATTATTTACCTCAAAGGTAATTTAACATTCATAACGTAAAATTAATATTTTACCTAATATTTATACTGGTTGGGATATAAAAATCAATTATGTTTTTATAAAAGGGATCCAATTTTTATTTTTATGTAAAATAGCAAATACTAAATTTGTAATATGCATTAATGTATTTTTATAATTAGTCTCTAGTTTAATATATAATTAAATTTTGCTTTTTAAATATATATATAATAACTTGGTAATATCTTTATTTTTATATTAAATTATATTTTATTATTTTTTAGCCTATTTTAAGAATCTTATTTATTGGACAGTTTTTATTAATGATATGATATTAAGTTATTTGATCTTTTTTGTTTAATATATTGTTCAGGTACATATATACTTGTTAAAACTGTGATATAAAATAAATGGTAACAAAAGTTACATTTAAACTAAAAGCAGTATTGCAAAAATTATTCAGTTAGACTACTTTATGTGATTTCTTTTCTATAAATCATGTACCTTAAAAATATGCTCTTATGGAGATTAAACACATAGACTATATTTTTAAGCTTTACATAATGAATATGATTACTATTCTCACTACTATATGTTTAGATACTTAAAAAATATATTTTCTAGATATGGAAAAAATTTATCAACTCTTTTTAAAGGCTATTTTTATAAACATTGTTAACAAATTATTGCTCATTTTAATATCATACTACCCCCACCTTTTTTTGTTAGTCTTGCAATGTTCCACACTTTTATTGCCCCATTTTTAACTGTCAATCTCAATTTGTTATTCATTAAAATTCACACATGTAATAATATGTTGTTAACAAACATAATATTTAGCACAACTATTCTTATACCTTACTTTTCATGCTACAATTATAAAAATTAAAAATAACTCATCTAACAAAAAAAAATCTATTTGCATTAACACACTTAATTTCACTCAATTTGCACTTGCATGTTACCATACACACACCTTCCTGCCTCCCTTGCTGTCTTTTTTCCTACTTTCCACACCTTTATTACTATTACCTTTTCCACAGCCTTTGTACTTCACTCTTCCTTCTTTCCTTGGCCTAGGTTCTGTCTCACTACCATCATAAATTTGTGCCTTTTTAGTATTTAAATAAATGTCAGGTATCCTAACAATCACAGGTGAAATTAATTAACAATTCCGCCCCCCCCCCTTACTGTTTTTGAGCTGGAATTTTTTTGAGAGGAAAGCTTGTATAAACTTTAAATTTTTAAATTAAATATCATTCTTTATACATGTTTAAATTGTAAGAATCGCTTCTAAAAATTATATGAGTTCGTAAAATTATATGACATTGGGTAGGCGAATCATATGGACACTTTATAATAGGCTGCGGCTAATTATAATTTTAAAATTGTAAAAATACGGCTAATATCAAAAAATAAGAATTTATGTGATTTTGCCGTTTAAGATGGAGAATGAATACGAAAATTTGATTGCTCAATCAATTAAAATAGATTAGTAATGATAATCACAAACTTAACCCAAACTAGCTTATCGTTACCGTTATGCTAATCTCACATTAACCCTAAGCTAACCTCACTCTAATATGCCACCTCACTCCTAAGCCAACCTCAAGCTAACCTTTAGCTACTCACTCTAACCCTAAGCTAGCCACACTCTTATACCACAGGTCAACATATAACAATGTCAGAAATGTGAATTTTATAAAAACATAAAAGAATGCATCCCCATGATGGCCTAATCTCATATATGTTTTTCGTATTTCTTAGCTTCCTTCTTTGGCTCCTTAGATCCGTCTATAACGAAAAATGGCCTTTTTTAACCAAATTGATAGATCTAAACATACCCTAAAAAGAAAAAATTTAAAAATCTTTTTTGCATATAAAAATTCCTTTTAACTTATGTTTTTAATCACAAATAATGGGAAAAAAATTATTAATATATCAAGCTCTTACATCGGCATTTAGATAATACAAAATACCCAAACTTAAATACGACACGATATATTATCGGTTTTAATGAAAATATTATTTGAAGTTTGAATTTAACAGTTTAAATATTGTGAATATGCAAAAATAAAATTTCAATGTAATTTTGTTATTGTATCTTTTTTGGTTTTTTAACCTTTTTTCTAAAATTTTCAATGTTTATAACTGACTAACTAAGTTTGATTATGAAAAACGGTAAACGGATTTAATATTCCCTAAGATGGCAGGTTTGATCTCTGTAGTTAGCTCATGACTCTCAAAAAATTGTTGACCTGAGCTAACCTCACCCTAAACTTAACTAACCTTACCCTACTAAGCAAGCCTGTCCAAAATCTTAAGCCAACCTTAACCTTATCTTATTTTAATCGTAATTTTACCTCGACCGAACGTTAATCTAACCCTTATCTAACTTTGACTTAAACTAACCCTAATCTCTCTCACAATGTTGGGATACCATATAGATTTTCCTTTTGTACAAATTTGGGTCCACCGTATTAGGTAGTATATGCTCAACAAAAAATTTTTAAAAATTTTTTTTTTAATTTTTGATTAAATTTTTTTTACACTAGCCATCTTAAAGTTAATATGCGTTTGATTTTTTTTTCTTTAAAATTTTTTTTTCGCTAGCCGCAGCCATATGTACAATTTTATACAGCTGATTACGTAAACTGCTCATTTTTTATTTTTTTTATATTTTATATCAAATATTTTGTATAAATTTTTAACGAATAAATAATGGAATTAATTATATAAAAATGAGAAATAAAGAATAAGTGCAAAATAAATAAAATAAGTATATTATTTTTTTTTTTCAATATTGAAAATGTTGTAAGCATTGAAATTTTTTTTTATATTGTGCCTATATTTTACCAAAAAACTCTAAAATCCTTACCTACTTATTTAATTTTTTAATGAAAATGATTTTTTGGACTTCAAAAATGGATTGTCGTTTATCAAATCTAATTTTATTAACAATGAATTTTTTTTGTTATCCTAAACTTTTGTGTATATCTATGAATGCATTGACGTTTGCTCTATCGCCAACCTAATAACCACTGGTTCAGCGGAATCTGTGAAGCAATATACAAAACAAGATATTTAAATCAATTTTTATTGCGAAGCTTATTATAAAACTTAAAACGCCTGATTTCTAATGTTCAATAAGTTTTGAAAAAAATCGGAACTTGGCTCTATAAATACAAAAAATTATCAACGGGTAAATGAATTTGCTATTTTGAGATTCCTTTATTCGTATTTACTCAAACTTTAATTTTTAATCTGAAATATTAAATGTTCAAGTATGTCAAGCTCTTATATCTGAATTACTTTTACGATCCAACTTTTAAATGGCACTATTTTTAGTCGAATAGAAGAAAAATGTTATTTTAATTTTGAAATTACAATTTTCAGTTTTTGAATTTTGGTTGCATTTTTAAATAAATTTTCCGCGCATATAACATGCTCACAAAATGAGAAAAAAAACGGTACACTATTTTAAAAACTTGAATGATAGTAGCCTTGATCTTGGTTAATTAGTTTATATCTGAAAAATTTGTCGAAAAGTGTTATTTTAGCTAAAAACCCTAACTTTCTATTAAGATACATATTTTTTTGTATTCTCATACCTTTTTAATGTAGTTTCAAGATTTGCTCTAGCGAACGTATTAAAATATGTTTATATCAATGCCCTACAGTCCTTTTAACGTCGCATTATTATTTATGTAAATTGTGCTCATCTTAGTATGTTAATATTTACACCTCTACTTTTACCTGTTTGCAACTCAAATGTAAGTTTTTTATAAGTGTCTCACCAATACCATCTATAAGATTAGAGTGTAAAACTCAAAATTTATTAAATGATTTAAATAAAATATGTATATAAAGCGGTCAACTTTAAAAAAAAAGGGGGCAAGAAAACGCTTGAATTTTTTGAAGAATTATTAAATTTCATTAATTAATACATTACACATATCCAATGTTTTGGTCGGGATAATTAACACCTTAGATGTTGCCATCGAAGTTCAAACGCTCCGTTCTGACCAGCCCGACATATTTTTCAACTTAGGTCGGGCCCGCCCTTGGTTTTTTATAACATTTTTTCAATCCGGAGTCTTAATAACTTCGACAAACGGATGATATTAGGCCATCATGTGGATTTTTTCCCCCAGTGTCATACTGTTCTTTAATCTCTCATTGATTTTTGTCGACCTGTATATTATTAAAAATTTTCACAATCTTATTGATTAGCTAAGAAATTTTGGAATTATAAATTTAAATTTAGGCAACAATAAAATATAAATAATTATTTTGCCTTCCAATTTAATATTGCTCCTTTGTAAGAAAGGCCTTGGCGTTGCAAATCCTACATTTCCAGCGCTATTTTTGGCTTTATGTAAACTAATATATTTATAATTTAATTTTTTTTTAATTTGTTCATTGATTGATACCAATTGTACTCCTTAGTTTGTGAATTAGGCTGCTATCAAACACCTTGAAATAATTTACTCGTCAAATTTTCTCGAAAATTTTAGAACATTAGAATTTATTGGACATTTAAATAGTTGTTTTTTTAGATATTTAACTTCATTGAGCATATATATTGGCTAAATAATTTAAAATAGTTTCAACATTTTATTATATTTTTTGTAAAATTTGTTTGCGAAGGCCTTTAAATTAGCGTTTTTGAAACGAGTGCGAAATATCAATAATTTAGCAGTCTTCCTTCTCGTTCTTTTGATATTTTAAATACTAAGATTTATTTATGTAAAAATCCACCTTGAATTTATGTGGATTTGATTAGGTGGTAAACGTCGTTAACAAATTATACTTTTTAGTAATTGTGGAGGACTAACATTTCTAGGCCGCCCTGTAGGGTCGAGTTTATTGGAATTTTTTAAGTCCAACCACCTGTCATAACCAATTTTGTTTTTTGAAATTTCAGAAATTTTCGATTCGCCTGTTCTGTTTGAGAAAATTTATTATCTATATTAGCTTTTTGCCTTTTTGGAGGCAGTGAGCTACTTCAGTTTGATTTTCCAATTGGGTCCATTCATGCACTCGTCCTTGTTCAATTTGTGGCATCTCATGCTGGCGTGTCTATCTGATGTTGCCTTAAACGTTAAGTTTCGTTTATTTATATTGCAAAGATGATGCTCGCCCACTTGCGATGTGGCCAAACCAGCGAGAAAATTTATCAGTGTGTTATGTATTCATTAATAGATTTCAAATATAAATTACAAAATATTTACTTAAAAAATATATTAAGGTCAATCAACATTTTTTTATATGTCTTCCGTGTTTTTATTTAGCATAGCAAGTTAGTCATTTTTGCTCGTTTTAATACACTATGTTTTGTTAATTCTCAAACAATTCCATTTTTTTTGCTCTGGTCAAAATTTTTCATTCTCGTTTTTTGTCTTTTGACATAAATTAAAAACTTTGTCGCAACTCGCTATATGCTTATCTCTATCCCTCTCTTCTCTCTAATTCTAGTCCCTGGTCCTCTGTTTTTTTGGTAAACTTATAATTTGGTGATTTATTGTGCCAAGGCCCTGCCTCTAATTGTTTTTCTATAACTTTCTAAACAGCATTTTAAATTTTTTTATAGAAAGTCTTATTTATATTTATTTCGATAAACAAAAAAATGTTTTAATCGTTCAAAAAAAACATATTTTAGGAGTAACATCTAGATAACTATTTTTAATTTATAGCCTAAACTTTTCTAATTTTTTGTACAAAATCCATTAATCCTGAAACCACAAAGTTTACCTTATGTAAGTCACACACACACACATGTAATATATAAAGTTAATTTATATTTTATGCAAATTTTTTTTCTACAAAATTTGCCTATTTTTTTTTTAGTTTTCTAAAACTTTTTTTTTAACCTGATCGGTATTTAATGGCTTTTGTGTTATAAAAGGACGGGTCAAAGAGTTCAAAATTTTTTACGCGAAATTGGTATTTTAAGAGGGGCGCGGTCATATTTGAAAAAAATCAAAAAATTTTACCGAAAATTTGTGAGCCTATATTATTGCCTTTATAGGGTGCCCTTTTGGGTCAAATGGTTTTGCAAAATTGTCATAATTTATAGGTTTATCGTTTAGGTTCTTAAAACATCGGATCATTGCAATGAGAGTAGTATGTCTTTTTACCTTCAATAACCTACCCTGACTTGAGTTCGCAAAATTTTATTTAAATGAGTTTTACATTTTGAACGTTTTTTGTGATACAAACATAATTTCACAATTTGTCTTGTTTTGTATAACTAAAGAAATAAACACATATATATATAAGATCCCTATTAGAATTTTATAAATTGGTCTATTATTTCAAAAAAAAAATGATTTATTTTTATGCTTAGGGCCCCTTCGCCCGATAAATTATGATATAATTTCTTCTTTTACACATGTCAACAAGTTTTAGTTAGAGCTAACTATAAAGATTTAACCTGCCATCTTAGGGATTTTCAAATCCGTTTACCGTTTTTTCTAATCAAACTTAGTTAGTCAGTTATAAACATAGAATATTTTAGAAAAAATGTCAAAAAAACGAAAAAAGATTCAAAAACAAAAAAATGAATTTAAATTTTTTTTGCATACTCACAACAGTTAAACCGTTAAATTCAAACAATATTTTCATTAAAACCCAATAATATATCGTGTCGTATTTAAGTTTGGACGCAAAATATTTTCTATTATCTTAATGTTGATGTTAGTGCTTGATATATTAAAAAAATTTATTTCTCATTATTTAAGATGATAAATATAAGTAACAAGGCATTTTTATATGGGAAAAAAAAGATTTTTAAATTTTTTCTTTTTAGGGTATTCCGAGGTCGCAAATTCTGTTAAAAGCCGCGATATGGACGGATCTAAGGAGTCCATGGCGGAAGAAATTAAGAAAAGGAAAATTATATATGAGATTAGGCCATCAAGGAGATGTATTCTTATGTTTTCATAATAATTTCGTTTCTGACATAAATATTTGTTGACCTGTGTTATAAGAATAATTATATTTCAGTGACCCGCTCTCACTTTAGGCATTGAACTAAATAAGGTGAGGGAACAGGTAGGATTATGTCACTTCTCCCATGCCATTGATATTAAGGAGACGCTGGTCTAATGTTGGTAATTATACCATTGATATGTTGTTTCTTGTTGGAATATGATGACCTAATCTTATAATACCTTGTGTAAAAGACGTTGGTTATCTCCTTATCATAACTTACATATATAACAATTATTACTAATACCATAAATGTCAATAATGCTATTTTTAACCTTTTAAACATTAATATACTTTGGTGAAATAGCAGCAGCTCCAAGATTTTTCTCAACTTTGCATGATCTTTTGCATTTTTTAAATGCCTCATCATCATAATCACCATTTATCAAGTGGAAGGGAAAGATTGTTAATGTTATGCAAAAAATTTACCCTTTCTTGACATCAAATCTTTTTATATGTTAGAAGATACGCACATTCTTATACTCATAAATGTCTACCTTGATGGCTAATACACCTATATGATATATAATAATTACAGGTAGAAATTAAAATCTGGAAAAGATGTAAGTTTTTATAAGGAAAAAAACGTCAGAAACTGTTTGAAAAAAAATTTCGATGATTTTTTACATGTAAAAGTCTTTTAGTATTTTTTAACCTGAGCATTTCAATGATGTTTCTACGTGAATAAATTATAAACTTGTTTTGATTGAGGTAAAAATATTGGGGTTAAACTAATTATGCGACATGTTTTTTTTTTCTCAGGAAATCATGACAAAACTTTTTAATTAACTAATCATTACCACATAACATTGAAATTGTTGTTACTTTTCATTTGTGAATGCCTTACTAAATATTTTCAATGGAACAATGTTTATGAAATACATAGTCTTTTTTGACCTGTATTATCTTAGAATTCAAAGCTTTTTCGTTTTCCCTATTGAGGGCGTAGGTTAGTAATGGCTTATGAAATTGGTAATTTGAAAACTTAAATTCTATGATAGTATTTAAATCCTGTATTTTAACACTAAAATTATATAACTCCGAGTCGTTGTTCCTTTATCTGGATTCTCTCCAAACGTTTTTTTTGTTCTATTTGTCTTTATTCGATCAAGATAAAAAGACGTTTTTTTAATCTTATATATAATAAAAAAAAAGCTTGGGCCAGCCCGGCAGGACTTAGTGGGCAAATTCGGTTGACGATTTGATTGGTTTTGAGGTATTTAAAAAAATATTGTTTTTATAGTAATGTTGCTATATCAATTTAATAATCTGGTTCGGAAATATCCGGCCTACCTGTTATGAAATTTTTTTAACGTAGACCCGCCTGGCCCATACTAAAAATGGACCAAGCTTTTGGGAATTCACAGCCTTTTTTCTCATTAGCATGCCTTATTGAATATACCTTTTTATAACTAGTCAAAATCACAACAATGTCACTTTGTTCTAATTTAAATAAAACTGTCTACCTATTAGCTTTAATGACCATTTCACAAATCAAATCGCTCCTGAGATAGTTGGCGTTTTTGATATGTAGCTCGTATCAGTTTGCAGAAGAACTACTAATTATAACTTGTAATAATAT
Source organism: Acutogordius australiensis (assembly GCA_030555515.1). Lineage (NCBI taxonomy): Eukaryota > Metazoa > Nematomorpha > Gordioida > Gordea > Gordiidae > Acutogordius > Acutogordius australiensis. The sequence goes on from CM060243.1 coordinate 30,936,841, forward strand.
GAAATTTCGACTAGATTAAATCGAACTTTTTCTAAATTCCTCTGCTTGCTAAGCCCTCCTCTAGGTCTCGCTGTGTATGTGAGAGAGTTTATCACCCACATAATCCCTAAATTCCTGGTTTTTCCCAACATTTAATTTATTATTTGGAATTGGTTTTGTGTCTAATCAGCTCCAAAAAAGATTATCTCATTTTATGGCTTTGTTGTTTTATAACTATATTGCAATATTATAAACATATTAACGGCAGACCCGTAAAATGTTCTATAGCAAATCGTAAGGACTTTGATAAACAGTTTTGACTTCTTTAATCGAACTACGTATTATTCCGTCTTTTTTTTTATTATATTTAATCCATTTTGTTAAGTTATGGTAATTCTAATAATTATATCAATTTTTTTGAATAAAATAATAGTGCATCAAATCAAAAACCATATGCCTCAAAGTCAAACGCAAATCCGACACTGATGGTATGTAAAATTTTCATTATTACTCTAAATAAATTTTTTTTAAACTTGCTTGTTTGAAACATTCTTAAGTTATGGAAGTTTATGTAAACATGCCATTTTTAATATTTTTCGGCTTATCATAATTAGTTTTATCAATCCATTCATATATTTAAATGGATTTAACTTAAAATTTTATCCGAAAACATATTATTTTGAGAGCGATATGCTTTTGACAGACTTTAAAGGTTGTAAAAATTAATGCTTATTAATGCGTTCCATTAACAAACCTTCAGATCTCGACTCCTTTAACGATATTACCGACGCCTACGCCATAGCCGTCGAGAAAAAGGCTAAAGAACGGCTCGAAAAACTTGCGGCAAAGCACAACTTTTGTCCATTGGACATGACAAAGTTGTCCTCTGCTGCTTCTACAACTACACATTTATCACAACAACAACCACCACAATTATTATCCTCAGTACGGGAAGAACAAACGAACAAAAATGCCCCGAATGGACATCTCGAACATTCATCAGACGATACTAATCACGTGCTTCCAAATATTCCTCCAATCGCAACCACCACACCTATTTCAACTGCAACAAATTTAGCCCTCGCTTCCAAAAGTAGTATTACCTTGTCATCTCTAAGTAGTCTTCAACAACAATCTATCGATCATACTTCTAAGCAGGCAAGGCAACCATCTTTACCGGCTGAGGTCGGAGACGCATACGGATCGTATCGAAAATCACTTGAAGGTAAATTTTCTATCATACACCTACCAATCTTATAGGCATAAAAATCTCAAACCTTTTTTTTAAATGAATTTTCAAAAACCTTATTTTTCAGGTTTTAAACATTGACACCTAATTCCTTACTTTTTTTTTCTAGGCGACCAATCACGCAAATACTCAACTCCATCTTCTATATATACAATTTCGGGGCTCACGCAAAACGAACAAGACTACTTGGTACATTATTATAATTTTTATAAATAAAAAATGCATTATACACTATTTAATTTTAATGTTTACTAAAGCTCTGTCACAGAGGTTCATAATTTTAAGCTCAGAGTGTGAGCTCTTTTTGATTAAAAAAATAATAAGGGCGAGTTTGGAACTTATTGCAATTTGAGTGGTATTCTGGAGTTTTTGAATCGCACATTGTAGCATTTTTTTATTCTAATAAAATTTCATTATACATATAAAAATATTAAAATTTGCGATAAACTCGATTTTGATAATGAGGAGTCTTGCCCACTGAGTTTGAGCTCCTCGAGTATTGTAACCAATGCTCGATAAAAACTTTTTGATAAAAAAGCAAAAAATTAAAAACGAATAATATTGAAGTGGCTTTATTTTACACAAAGACCATATATTAATTATCATTTCATTTTGTGTGAAAGTTACTAGGGCCGTTCATGTAATTTATTATAAATGAAATTTAATCCTATATTAAAATATTAGAAAAAAAAACAATTAATTCAGGGTACATAATTATTACTCGACAAGAAAAAGAAAAAAAATGGAAAAAACATTTTTTTTTGTTATTTGAAAATACGACTTTGAACTTGTCCTCAACAATTTAATATTGATGCAAGAACCATTCATAGGTATATCTCATCTGGCTAAAGATTTAAATATATTAATTTTGACATAATGTAGAATCGTGAAGTCTTGTCACCTGATAAATTCAAACATCGAACCATGGCTATTCCCGCCATTTCGTCTGCTACCAAAGGGCCAGCTGAGTCTCTTGTCAGCAAATATAAAACTGATATTGAAAAGTTTTTTTTAAAAACACTTAAAATTATTATTTTTGTGAAATTATTATGTAGTAATTGATCTTTTATTCAAGGTAATAGCAATTTTTTGTATATATTAATTTAAATATATATATTGTTGCTTAATCAATAAGCTATTTTAAAAATTGCTGGCATTGTATTTTGATTTTTTCAACAGACGTGAAAAGGGCAAAGAGGAAACTCGGAAGGAGCTGGAATTTTTGCGATCTTCATTGCGCGGCTCAAAAAAGCTTCAAGCACTTGAGGGAGAACCTACACCCTCAAACAAAGGTAAATTAAATTTAAAGTTTGCCCTAAATTAATTTTCAAGCCCAAAATGTTTAATTTGCTTTATCATGTAGTCAATATAGCTAAATTTTTGCCACTACCTATATTAATCAAATTATTCCCTATCACCTGGATATAGAATTTCTTAAAAACAAATATTGTAGAATTATATAATTTTGTAAAATCTAAAACCATTCTTAAAATTCTTTCGTTTTGACATTCGTTTAGATGACCAAGATGGTTTCTACAATGAAGCTTTTTCACCCGAAGACGAATATCCAGGAAAACAGTTTTCTCTCAAACACCCACCTAATGGTCATATTCTTGCTGACGATTTAGCTTTGCCACCATACGGAACTTCCACAAAACACTACGATAATCTCGGTATTTGTAATTGTATATTGATAACACGTTTAAAGTTAAGGAACATTATAATATCTTTTTGGAGTTTTTATAACTTTATGCTTATTATTTAATCTAACTTATTGAACCATGTGTACTTGCCATAATTTTTCAATTTTTTTAACAATTTTTTAAACAATTTTTTAAATGGTAATAGCTCTATTAATGTTTCCTAAAATAATTTAAAAGAGGTTACGATACTCGGGTGGCCTAAATCATTTGTTTTTTTTTTTTTGATTTGAAGTGAGCTTACACTATTTATTTATTAAAATTTAATTTTTAGCTGATATGAATTGCTAATATCATTAAATATTGTAAATTACAATTTTTATAGACTAGTTTGGGAATTTCATCTTTATTCAATTCAACTTCCCAAAATTTTAAGAGATAGAAATGAGTTGCCTTTTTTTCTTAAAATGACTAAGCCATTTTTAGCCTCAAAATTATGAAACTCTGCTTTAACACGTTAGTAAGAAGCAAATATATATAATTTAATTTTACAGATATTGATTCTATCCTTGCCCGTTTAAACGAAATGCTCAATCGAATCGATATCTCACCACTCACGACTGAAAACCAGGGGGATCAAGCCCGGGCAGGATCAATTGCCCAAGATAATAATTTAGGCTTTGTCCGAGATTTTTTAAACAATTCCCGGTTTAGGGAGAGTTACGATATATATCGATCAGTCGTAACTGCCCCCAATTTTGACCAACGCGCTTTCCTTAAGGCTACCACGAGGGAAGGAGATACAGCTGACAAAGCTATACGGGTGAGCTCCCAAACAGACGAAACAGACACCTTCATTCAAATGTTTCAAAGTTATGGCGGAATCCGTAATTTAGCTAATCAAGTAATCGCTTCTTCCATTTATATTATAAATTACCTTAGTAGCTTTGACGTAGTTTGAGAGTTTTTTTTTAAATTTTGCTTATTTGCAATCAAAACTTCGTTTTTAATAATCGGGACAAAATTAAAAAAAAAGCTAAAATTATTATGGATAACACATTATTTCGTTATTTATACAAAATTGTTCCACGGGGTTCTAACAAATTTTGCAAAAAAAAATTAAAATTTTGTTTTGTTATTTTAATGCGAGGAGAAGATATGTAAAGTCGTTTTGCGTTTTCGACAAAATGTTTTTTAATTATGGACTACACGCCTATATGATATTTGCTTAGATATAAAGATATTACATGTTATCGGCTAACTAGGTTATTTGTTGTATGTGATCCAACAAATTAAAAAAAAATATTTGGTATTTTGAAATTTGACGTTTAACTTGCCATTAATCGTTTATATTTTGCCTAAAAATATATTTTCTAACACTTAAATGCCATCAAGAATCTATTATTTTATTTATATGGAACAAAATAATTAAAAATATTAATGACATATATATAACTTCACATCTTTAATATTAATGGTTAATAAATTTGTTCTTTTAGATCACCCAAGATCCTCAGTTGAGCCAACATGCTCCTAGGCCCGTGACTTCTCTCTCCGAATTTTTGCGTAAACCGACAGTTGATAACCTTTTCATGGCGTACGATCAAATTAATCAAACTCTGTCAACTGATGGTGACATTGCCCAATCACAACGACTCCTATCCCCCAACAATAAAGATTTCTCTGACACATCTACTTCAATCAAAGTAATTCTTACAATTCATGTAAATCGATAATTTTAAAAAATTGAAAAACAATTAATTAAAATAAACATTATTGGTTTGAATTTTTTCCATACCTTTTTTCCAAATAGAAATGCCATATCTGTATAGATCTTTGGCTTATTTGACCCGAGCAAACGAATTATTACCGAGTTAAATGGTAACATATTCTCGCACGCAAGAAGACCTAGAATTTTAGTCTAGGCACTCACTTTAGGCATACAGTTTACGGCCTGTTGCCAACAGGCCACTCTGCAGCTTCAAAGTGGTTGGCACATGTGTGCCCGAAAAAAAGCCGTTTATGCACGGAGTCGATCCCAAACCTCGTGTAATACAGGAAGGTTTATCACTAAGCTATTTAAGGCGACTCGAAATAAATAATTACTTTTTTATATAAATAGCCAAATAAAAATATTAACTATTAGGCCGGGTCCTATCCATAGAATCTGGAGGACCGTGTATCATTTTTACTTGTGAGGCTTTATATCTATATTTTGTATAAGCAATTTTTTTTTCTCACTTTTAAAAATGGTGGTACAAAAAGTAAGTAATAACACATATAAATTTTTTTGCAATTTCACACGTGACAACCTTATTGTAATAAAGTCAATTTGCCATATTTTGGCCTCTTGAATCAAATCTCTTCTATTTTACACATAGTCTCCAACCGGTGTTCCTGAAAGAGATGCAGTTGCAAGCAGCATCCTAACACCAATGCTCGATGGTAGACCTATTTATAACGCTAACGACTACTATCAGCAACAGCAACAACCCGATAGTATAGCTATGTCTCAATATCCTGAAACTGCCAACATTAAAGTTGTTAAAATTGATAAAGGACCTGACCCATTAGTATGCAATTTGCCCCTATTTTGATTATTACTTTTATTTATATTTTATAAAATAAAAATATTGTATCACTATATAATTTGATAAATCCTACACTGGATTACTAAATAACCCGAGTTACAATCGCCTTTCTTTTGAATACTTATTTTCCTACAAAAATGTTTTATTAATCATTGCAAATATTGATGGGAACAATATATTTTTTTTTGATATTAAAAAGATTATATTTAAAAGAAAACCAATATATTATAATAATAATTAACAATGTTATAATTAATAAATTGAAAGAAGTAATTAAAATAAAATATTATATATATTATATACTAATTTTTAGAATCCTTTAATTTGCCATTTCTGTATTCAATAATTTAATCATTCATTCATTCTATATTGTCTTCTAATCTTACAGGGCGCCACAATTCGCAACGATGGGGACGCCGTCGTTATCGCCCGTATCATTAACAACGGTGCGGCTCAGCGGACAGGCGCGCTCCAAGAGGGCGACGAGCTCCTCGAAATTAACGGGGCCAAAGTGATCGGTAAATCGGTCCACGAGGTATGTGACATACTGGCCGACATGAACGGCACTCTAACGTTCGTTATTAACCGACCTCCTACTACCCATATTATGATGGGGGGAGGAGGATCGAGTCAAGCGCCTTCACCATATTATGGTAATATACACTTATTAGTAATTGTTTACACGAGTCGGGATTTCTAGTCCTGTCCATACATAGTCATAATATTTTTCGGCCTGTTAGCTAATTTTAAATTTTTTAGCCGTCCCATGGTTTATTTTTTTATAAATTAAATAATGCGAAATATTTAATAAATTGAAGAGGCATTGAAAACTGTTAAAAGCTGGTATCATTTTAATAAAGATTTTCCAAGCTTAAATTAGGTTATAATAATGGGGTTCAGATTGATAAAGCAGGACTACAATTGATGAGTGATAAAGAAATTTTTTATTTTACATATATTTAATAAATTTGGAAAATTTTCTAACACAGCTCATATGTCGGGAACCTCCATTAAGTTTTATAGGCCTTCGGTTAAATTTGTTTGTTGTATTATCATATTAAATAATTGGCATTCTGGCTCGATATTTGTATTTTCAAAAGCATGCATGTTTATAGAATGTAAACCATTGTTTCTTTAAGTTTGTATATGTTTTGCATAATAATTATGTTTTAAAAGCGGTTTAAGCAAAAACAATTGTCTTTAGACTTGATTATTTATAAAATAAAGAGTACAATGTTGTCAATAATGTAACTACAAATTTTTACTTTGTACGTCTTATATAGGACCGAATTATCAGTATGGTGGTTACGATGGTCAAGTTCCAAATGCTATGCTTAACCCTGGCGATTTGGCGTCCATGCATCAATACGATGAACCAGTATTTTTGATTTTATTTCTTTTTTATTGTCAAAATTTATTTTAATTTTATTACTATTTATTATGTAATTTTAAGGATAAATTTAATAAATATTCAAAATTTTATGCTCATATTTCACAATATATAACTTTAATATAAAGGAATTAATCAAATATAAGTATAAAAATGTTGAAAAAACTTTCTTAAACACGCATTTTAGCTTAAAAAATTGTGAGTAAAATCAAATATTATAAAATTACTTATTGGCTATATTGCACGCCGCTTTGTTTGTATAGTGTGATTCACATGTATCTTTCTTTCTCTCTCTATAATAAAACTAAAGTGAAGAGGGAAAAAGAAGTATGCAAAAATCACTCATAGACAAAAAGGCACGAGAAATCGGTAGAAGCGTTAAATTGTATATTATTTAGTCTTATTATTATTTATAACGCAGGTCTACAAAAGTATCAGATCCAAAAAAGAATTATTCAAATTAGTTTCACTGTGTTCACTATTTTTTCGTTTTCATTTTTTTAAACTTTTTCTCAGCCTGTCATAATTCAAAATAATAAAAAATGCTAAATATCTTTTTGCGACCTAAAAATCAAAATTAAAAATTATTTTTAAATTTATTTTTTTTTGCTTATATTGATAAGATTAATATATGTAAAATTACATAATTCCCATTGCAAAGAAAACATAACTAAACGTAGACTTTTAAATTCAACAAAAATTTTAAATAGGTTATTTAATCGGATCCCGAAGTGGCAAAATGGTTTTTTGACATTTTATTGATATATTACGAGCTGTTGAGGAAAAAAAATCTGTCTAACCGAAAAATAAAAAAAATTAAATTGGCTTGAAATATATGCTTAGTTTATGAAGACCTAAGTTTAATTTTGTTGTGGTATAATGCAGGCATGTAAAGAATTTTTTTTCTTATATTCTAATCTCCTTATTTTATACTATATTTCATAACAAAGGCCTTTATTTAATGTCAAAAAGGTTAGCATTGGGCTACTTTTAATGCATGAAACAACGTGATACCACAAAATATACCTGGGGAAAAATACGAAAAAATAATTAGATTCGCTACAAAAAAACAATTAAATCTTAACATTCCTTTGTTTTTCTTGTGTTATACGCAAGGATTGGAACTAGTTCCAGAACTCGGAACTCGGAACTCGAAGAACTCGTCTTTTTTTTGAAATGGAACTCGGAACTCGGAACTAAGTACCAGGGTACTGGAACTCGTGGAACTCGAGTTCCGCTCGAGTTCCTTCGCGATTTATTTCTAATACCTAAAATTCAAACTTTTTTAATTGAATAAAAACGCATTAAAATTAAACTTTAATTGATGATATCAAACATAAAATACTAAGCATAAAATTTGATTTTGCAAGTGTTGCAAACAGATCCTTCTATGGTAAATTAATTTTCACATTTAACTTTTGTACATTTTAATATAAATATTTAATTATTTTTAAATTTTAAAATTATTTAGTTATACAAAAAAATTTAGACAAATTAGCCAAAACCAGTTTTTAAGAATGTATTAATTTAAAAATTCTAAAATATTTATAATTTTGTTTTATTAATTTTTATAAGGCAAGTCAGTTTTTTATTTTCTAAAATAACCTAGATATTAACTTATAAAAATTAAAAAAATCATTTTTATGAACATTGTTTAAAAAGCTTTTAAAAAGTTAAATTTAATTGTGATTTTGGCTACTTAGTGTAAAACTTTCTATTCAATTTTTTTAAATAAATTTACTTTTAGCTATAAATTGCCAATACATCCATATGGATAAAATTCAAGTCCGAGTGCTGGAATGCAAAGAAGTCTATGACCAGCATAATGCAGTTAGTATTTCCAAATGGCCTAAAGAAACTGTTTTAAATTACAATATAATGAAAACCCAAAAAGTCGATAACTTCAGACACAGCCCGTAATATGAAAGCTGGAATAAAGAATTTTATGGAGCTTGAAACAAGTGAAGATGACAATTGACTCATTAGAAGGAATGTTACAAGATGAAGATGATTTAAATTTTATAGAGGATTCTTACGAGGTTTGTGAAATATATGATTTCAACTCATCAATCATCATTGATCTCAACTGTGCTGCACACGTGGTTCAATTAGCAGTTTATTCATTTCTAGTCAGCACACCTGAAATAATTTTGGCAATTAAGGTAGTAAGACAATTGGCCAGTAAGCTTAAAAGGCCTATTTTATCAGCAATGTTAAAATCTCAAAATCTTCCTCAATCAATACTTATGCATCAGGTGAGATGGAATTGGACTTACACCTGCATTGAAAGATTGCTCAAACTACGACCGATTCTTGATAATCACAAAAATATCTTAAATGAGTTGGAAGTTTCCAATGATATTTGGCATATGTTTCAAAGATTAGTCGAAACACTAGGCCCAGCCGCAATTTTAACGAAACACCTTCAGGCACAAACTTTAGACATCTGCATTTTTTTACACAAATGTATTTCTGCAAAGCCGTGTTAAAGACCCATTCAGACCGACTTTTCTTTATCCTTTTGCATTTTATTAAACAAAGAGAATCCCAGCTTTTAGATAATGACATAGTCAATTGTGGGCTGTTTTTAGATAAAAAATTCTACTTTAAATTAAATAATAATAAATGCGAGAAAAAGCCAAAAAGTTTTTTGAAAATAGTTCAATCAAAAGCATTATCTCTTCAAAGAAATGATTCAGTAAATCACGAGGAAGAAATTATTTTTAGAATCTTCTGGAAATATGTCAGATCAATTTTCATTATTAAAGGATGTCTAAGAGACGAAGAAACATTTTATAAACACGATTGACTCAACTGCCCTCCTAATATATGAGCAATTAGATATAGAAATTTTAAAATACGAAATACCGAGGTTTAAGGCGGATGAAAATATTAGAAGCTGGTGGGTAGCTAACAAGGCTGAGTTTCCTCTACTAGGAAACTTACCTTTAATTGTTGTATCGGTCCCCTTGACCGAGGTGAGTGTTGAAAGATTATTTTCCTATTTAAGCTTTATTTTAGATTCACAAAGGAATCGACTTAAGGATGATATTTTGAATGATATTCTTTTTGTTGGAATGAATTTTAAGCTTGATAAATAAATCCATAGTTTAATAAATTATATGTGCAATGTCAATAAATTATATGTGCAATGTGTAATATATCTTTTTTATCTGTCTAGTAATTGTTTAATTATAAAAATAAAAAAATGGAACTCGAGTTCCGATATTTGGGAACTCGTCGGTACTTCCAAGAACTTAGTTCCAGCTCTTTCAAAAATTATCCTAAGAACTCGGAACTTAGTACCAGCTTTTTTCAATAAGTTCCAATCCTTGGTTATACGGTATAATTAATCCAAAATTTTATCCGTAGATGTCGGTGAAGGCAAATTTTAGTTACGACCCAGAAGAAGATTTATACATCCCTTGTAGAGAACTCGGACTATCTTTTGCCAAGGGTGACATTCTTCACGTTCTAAATCAGGAGGACCTGAATTGGTGGCAAGCCTACCGGGACGGGGAAGATATGCAAGGCCTTGCCGGTCTCATACCGTCCAAAAATTTCCAAATTCAGTAAATTTAATTTATTTTGGGATACTATACATATATCTAGATTAGGTCTGTTGGTAAAACATATTATATCTACATAAATATCTCTACATTGATGCCCCTTTAGATATGTTATCAATTTTGTTTTTGTATTTAAAGGTATTATTCATTCTAATTTTTGATTGTACTTATTAATTTAACAACGCAATTTGGGCACAGTGCAATTTAAATTCCAGAATCGATTGTTCGCTATTATTTCGCAACTTACTTATTTATTGAAAATATAACCCTAAGATTTGTTTTAATTTTATTTATTAAGTCAATTTTTTGTTGATAAATAAAACGCTCCTATTGATATTATTTAACTTTTATTTTGCAGGTTTGATTAGGCCTTCATAAGCCGATTTACACCTTTAGTTTAATAAAAACTTTTGAACCACATAAAAAAATGATTCATCTTTTAAGTGCATATTGAAGGTTTAAATTAACTTCTGTATAGATAATTTTCCATGTTATTTAAAATGCGATTAAAAAGTTGTTTTATATTTTTGGAATGTCATGAGATTTAAGGGGTATGGAATTAAATTATTAATGAATGTTTAGATATATAGATGCAAAATATGGCTTTAATTTACAACAAACTAGATTATTTTTTATATTAATAGCATTCGGTAGTTTTGACATGCCAATATAAATTTGCCCTTATTTACTTATAGGCGCGAAACGCTTAAACGAACTCTTTTCGGATCCGAACCTTCTTCGCCTTCAGGTAAAAAGTTGCATCATCCAACACATTCCACCAACAAACAACAACAGGAGAAGGTGCCGAGTGAAGCGAAACGCAAGGATTTCCTTGACAGCCATAATATTGTGCCCACTGCTGCAACAACCGGAGGGTCTGATATTCTGACTGCAAGCACTTCACCCCTGCACAAAAAGGTTTTTTGGAAAAAATCAGTTTTTTTGCCTTCTTTCTCCATTTGATATCAACTTTAGGTTTTTTTTTCCTCTTTGCATATAGCCATCAAAAACGTAATTTTTATCTTGTCTCTAATTTAAGCTAAAAGATAATTTTTCCAAAAAATTTATAAAAACAGTGATATATTATTATGTTTATTCTAAGCAATTCCTTAGAATTTTAAAATCGCGGGAAAAGTTTTTATGAGGCGCCTCTTTAGCCCCTTATTTTTGATAATCGCACTTTTTGTGTTTATTTTTTTAAATCCAATTTATATTCTTGCAAATATCTGGTGTATCTAGTGATTTCAAAACCCTGTGTATATATTTATAGGCTAACTTTTGAATATATCAGACTAGCAAATTATTTCACTCACTCGTTAAAGAAAATATTCTCGTTCCGCATATTATTTAAAATTAAGGGATTTGGCCAATAATTAATATATTTTTTTTTAATGTGAACAGAGGCAGTCAATCATTTTTGTTTTATGACGAAATAGTATTCGCTCATGGGGTGGGTCTGAAAAGCAAAATCCTAAAATGCAAAATCCCAAAAAGCAAAATCCTAAAACGCAAAAACCGGAAGTAATTAATCATTTTTTAAAAAAATGGGCGGAGATTTTAATTTTTACATTATTATGGAATTTGTCGGTATTTTGATTGTTTCTTTTATCTTTAAGTAATTTTTGGGATTTTGCTTTTTAGGATTTTGCGTTTTTCGGCCGAATTCAGTAATTTTTTATACAAAATTTTTTTTTCTGATTTTGATTTTAATTGATTTATATGGTGTCCCTATGATGTTTAAAGGTAAAATTTTGCCGCTTTTCCGGGATTTTGCGTTTTTTGGCCGAATTCAGTAATTTTTCAGACAAAATTTTTTTTCTTATTTTGATTTTAGTTGTTTAATATGGTGTCCCTTTGATGTTTTTTAAGGTAAAATTATGCCGCTTTTTCGGGATTTTGCGTTTTTTGGCTGAATTCGGTAATTTTTCAGTTTTTTCTGATTTTGATTTTAATTGATTTATATGGTGTCCCTATGATGTTTTAAAGTATTTGCCGCTCTTCCGGGATTTTGCGTTTTTTGGCCGAATTCAGTAATTTTTCAGACAAAATTTTTTTTTTCTGATTTTGATTTTAAATGATTTATATGGTGTCCCTATGATGTTTTTAGGTAAAATTTTGCCGCAATTCGGGGATTTTGCGTTTTTTGGCCGAATTCGGAAATTTTTCAGACAAATTTTTTTTTCCTGATTTTGATTTTAATTGATTTATATGGTGTCCCTATGATGTTTTTAAGGTATAATTTTGCCGCTTTTTCGGGATTTTGCGTTTTTTGGCCGAATTCAATAATTTTTAAGACAAATTTTTTTTGTCTGATTTTGATTTTAATTGATTAATATGGTGTTCCTATGAAGTTTTTAGGTAAAATTTTGCCGCTTTTCGGGGATTTTGCGTTTTCTGGCCGAATTCAGTAATTTTTCAGACAAAATTTTTTTTCTTATTTTGATTTTAGTTGTTTGATATGGTGTCCCTTTGATGTTTTTTAAGGTAAAATTATGCCGCTTTTTCGGGATTTTGCGTTTTTTGGCCGAATTCGGTAATTTTTCAGTTTTTTCTGATTTTGATTTTAATTGATTTATATGGTGTCCCTATGATGTTTTAAAGTATTTGCCGCTCTTCCGGGATTTTGCGTTTTTTGGCCGAATTCAGTAATTTTTCAGACAAAATTTTTTTCTTCAGAATTTGATTTTAATTGATTAATTTGGTGTCCCTTTGATGTTTTAAGGTAAAATTTTGCCGCAATTCGGGGATTTTGCGTTTTTTGGCCGGAATTCAGTAATTTTTTCAGACAAAATTTTTTTTTCTGATTTTGATTTTAATTGATTTATATGGTGTCCCTATGATGTTTTAAGGTAAGATTTTGCCGCTTTTCCGGGATTAGTTTTTTGGCCGAATTCAGTAATTTTTCAGACAAAATTTTTTTTTCAGATTTTGATTTTAATTGATTTATATGGTGTCCCTATGATGTTTTAAAGTAAGATTTTGCCGCTTTTCCGGGATTAGTTTTTTGGCCGAATTCAGTAATTTTTCAGACAAAATTTTTTTTTTTTCAGATTTTGATTTTTATTGAATTATATGGTGTCCCTATGATGTTTTAAGGTAAAATTTTGCCGCAATTCAAGGGATGTTGCTTTTTTTGGCTGAATTCAGTAATTTTTCAGACAAATTTTTTTTTCTGATTTTCATTTTAATTGATTTATATGGTGTCCCTATGATGTTTTAAGGTAAAATTTTGCCGCTTTTTCGGGATTTTGCGTTTTTTGGCCGAATTCAATAATTTTTAAGACAAATTTTTTTTTCTGATTTTGATTTTAATTGATTAATATGGTGTCCCTATGAAATTTTAAGGTTTTTGGCCGCTTTTCGGTGATTTTGCGTTTTTTGGCCAATAATTTGACAAATTTTTTTTAGGATTTTAGATATATATGATCGCCGCTTCCCGGAGATTTTGCGTTTACAAAAAACATAGGGATTGGTTTAGGTTTGTAAATAAATAGAATTTAACACACTATAATCAATTATGAAGGAGCGAAAAGGATTAGACCCTAGAGGAGGGAAATTCAAAATCAAGTTTTTTTAATTTCTCTGGTGTGGAAGGGGCTGTTGAGTCTGCCTGCTCCTCTGTTGCTTTCAACCTAATAAATATAAGGTATAAAATGTGACACCGTTGAAGTAATTTTGTTTCATCCTCCGTAATTTAATGTCCTAATATAAGCATGCGAAATAGATAAACCCAGTAATATACCAACGTTAAACAATGTTAATATGCAGCCTTAAAAAATAAATTAAAATAGGAATACTAGATGGCGTTTCTTTATTGTATTTTACTATTTATTTTTTCTTTAAAAAAAAATGGATTTTTTACCCTTAAATTTAAATATGTTTTTTATCTTTAATATATTTATATATAACAGAAGGTTTTGTTGCTCCAAAAACTGCATGTTAATCCTTAAGGTTCAAAAAGCAACCAATTGGGTTAAATTAGAGGCTATATATTGCTTATAACTAATTAATGGGTTCTCATTTTCCACTATTAAATTATCTTCTTCATTAAAATTTTCAGAGACCTAAATAATTTTTCCATTACATTTGGCTTCGTGATTTTTCATTCTTGCTACTTGACCTTCGAGAACATAGCCACAACGCCTGCATTTGGCTCTGTACCCTTTTCGGTTATTATCTCTAATTTGCTCGAAATATAACCATATTAAATCCTTTTTTCGGCCAGTCATATGCTAGTTTGGAAATTATTAATATGCCTGTGTGCACATATAGAGGTTTAGCTAGTATCACTTAAATTTATATCACTCATTTAAAATACAATATTTTATTTAAGAATAATTATATAAATGTTAAAAAATGGTTATGCTAATAAGGATATAAAAAATTAATAAAAACTAAGGATGAAAAAACGTTTTTTTAAGAAAAACCCAAACGTGTTTTTTCTGTTTTTCGAAAATGTTTTATTGAGGGTTTAATTTGCGACTTACCAAGAATATAGGGGTTTTATTAATAAATATATTAATTATATTCTGAATTTTGTTTACATAGGTGCTAACTTATTGAAGCATTAAAATTTTCAAATGTCAATTTAAATGGGGTTGCACTTTGCCTCAGAAAAAACTAAATAATTAAAATATATTTTATGCATATATGATTGATAAAATCCTCAATTAAAAACTTGTTTTTATCGATATAAAACGTGTTTTTTATTTTTTGGTTTTTTATCTTAATAAAAACTAAAAAAACCAAATAAAAACTAAAAAAACCAAAAAAAACAGTTAAAACTAAAAAAAGCACTGGTTTTTTAAAAAATGGTTTAAACCAGCCAACCCTGCTATTTCTAAAGGGGCCACTTATCTATATAAAATTCGGAATTCAAACACTCGCCTCCTTCCACCCGCTCCAAATCCTCTCTCGCAGTTAAAATTTAAAACATCTCTGTCCTGTTCTACCCCCATTTAAAAAAAAATTACAACCATGATGCGATATTTAATTAAACGTATTACTTTTATAGGTACTCCCTTACTTGAATCCCTAATTTTCACAGCCGACATTATTTTTTGACAACCAAACCTACAAATGTATAATCTTTCCACCTAGTTGGCCTCGCAGCGGCGTATGGAGGGGGGAGGGTGCGTGAATGGAGCTTAAATATTGCTATACTTTCAACTAAAAATGTTGACCTGCATATTAGTTCCCTTTCTAAACCAATTGTCGTATAAAATCTTAGTGTTGCTATTTTCCTAGTAATTTTTAGGTATAAAGTAAAAAGCAACATATATCCTATGTTCAGGAGGTACAAATTGTTTATTTCATGTGTTGTCTCGTATTAGATATAGATTACAACTTAAATGTTATTTTCTGTCGTTCCAAAGCTGATTAATTAATTGCCACCATGTTAATCAATTTAAATTAAAATCTAAAAAAAAAATTTATCTGAAAAATTACTGAATTCGGCCAAAAAATGCAAAATCTTCGAAAAGCGGCGAATTACACCTTAAAACTTCATAAGGACATATTAATCAATTATAATCAAAATCCGAAAAAAAAAATTTTGTCTGAAAAATTACTGAATTCGGCCAAAAAACGCAAAATCCCCGAATTGCGGCAAAATTTACCTTAAAACATCAAAGGGACACCATATAAATCAATTAAAATCAAAATCAGAAAAAAAAAATTTGTCTGAAAAATTTCCGAATTCGGCCAAAAAACGCAAAATCCCCGAATTGCGGCAAAATTTTACCTAAAAACATCATAGGGACACCATATAAATCATTTAAAATCAAAATCAGAAAAAAAAAATTTTGTCTGAAAAATTACTGAATTCTGCCAAAAAACGCAAAATTCCGGAAAAGCGGAATTTTACCTTAAAATATCATAGGGACACCATATAAATCAATTAAAATCAAAATCAGAAAAAAAAAATTTTGTCTGAAAAATTACTGAATTCGGCCGAAAAACGCAAAATCCTAAAAAGCAAAATTCCTTAAAATTACTTAAAGATCAAAGAAACAATCAAAATACCGACAAATTCCATAATAATGTAAACATTAAAATCTCCGCCCATTTTTTTTAAAAAATGATTAATTACTTCCGGTTTTTGCGTTTTAGGATTTTGCTTTTTGGGATTTTGCATTTTAGGATTTTGCTTTTCAGACCCACCCTTCGCTCATGTATTACACAGGTCAACAATTTTTTGAGAGTCATGAGTTAACTACAGAGATCAAACCTGCCATCTTAGGGAATATCAAATCCGTTTACCGTTTTTCCTAATCATAGTCAGTTATAAACATTGAATATTTAGAAAAAAAGGTTAAAAAACCAAAAAGATTCAAAAACAAAAATAAATTGAAATTTTATTTTTGCATATTTACAATAGTTAAACTGTTAAATTTAAACTTCAAATAATATTTTCATTAAAAACTGATAATATATCGTGTCGTATTTAAGTTTGGACGCTATTTTGTATTATCTAAATGCCGATGTATGAGCTTGATATATTAATAAAATTATTTTTCCATTATTTGTGATTAAAAAAATAAGTTACAAGGGATTTTTATATGCACAAAAAAATTTTAAATTTTTTCTTTATAGGGTATTTTAGATCTGTCAATATGGTCAAAAGAGGCTAATTTTCGTTTAGACGGATCTAAGGAGCCAAAGACGGAAGAAACTAAGAAAAACAAAAAACATATATGAGATTAGGCCATCATGGGGATGCATTCTTTTATGTTTTCACAATAATCTCGTTTCTGACATAAATATTTGTTGAACACTGTTATATTTTAAAAATGTCGAATGTTAAAGGACAAAGGGGGCATTGGCAAAACTTGGACGGACGATCTGTGCGGTCGCGACAATTTGGCTTCTCGTCTCTGCGCCTCAGCCGTGGATTATTGCTCACCCACCGGTGCCAAAAAGAAACGTTTACGTAAAAAGGATGAATTCGATGGTTATTGCTAAACTAATTCACCTAGCCATTATTATATAAAATTATGACCAATTAGAAGTTTGGATCGAAATGATTCTTCTCCCGTTTAATCTAAATATCCTCCCAGCTTACCAGGAATATTTTTGATAGAGTTTTTAAAATTTAAATAAATTTTTTATTGAATGCAGCAACCTATTAATCATTGTAATAAGTCTTTGTTATTTATAATTTTCTAGAGTACGAATGCGACGAAATACTAACTTACGAGGAAGTTGAATTGTATTACCCGCACCCCGACAAGAAACGACCTATAGTGCTGATCGGGCCGCCTGATATAGGGAGACATGAGCTAAGGCAAAGGCTCATGGAAGAATTTCCTGACCGATTTGCGGCTGCAGTGCCACGTAACCCTTAATATTAATTAGCTATATCATCATAATGCGTTTAAAACTAAAGAGACCCCTTCGTGAAATTTGAAAAATTTATTGAAATTATATTTTTAACTTTTTGACATCCATATGGCTAAAATTATTTTTTCACTAAATTTTGTTGACCATTTTTATACGTATATGATCTTATTGTTGCTAAAGGTGTACCTAATTTGCGATATGGACGGGGTTTTAAAAAGTATAAGATCTTTTAAAATTCAATTATTTCTTGCAGATACGAGTCGACCTCAGAGGTTTGGCGAAATTGACGGTCAGGACTATCATTTCCTTTCTCGACAAACTTTTGAGGCTGACATTATGGCGGGCAAATTTGTCGAACACGGAGAGTTTGAGAAGGCACTTTACGGTACCAGCTTGTCTTCCATCCGAAAGGTTATAGACATGGGCAAAAATTGTATCCTCAATTTACATCCTCAGGTAATAAATATCGAATAAAATTTCTCGTTTAATGTTATATAGGGTTTAGTCAGATTAATCTGATTTCACTGATTGCAACGTTTTCTTGCACATCTAAAACACTGGACAACAAAATTTGAACGACCTTAAGCATCATTTATGGCAACGATTTGTTTTTGGTCAAGTTTTTGGTCTGATTACGATTATAAAATCAGAATTTTAGCCAATGCCTTTACAGAACCCAGTAAAAATAGTTTATGTTGTCCAGTGAAATTTGGCGTAAGTTTTTCTGTATTTATGTTAATCTCTTATCACACTTAATATAGTCTCTGAAGATATTATACCATTCCGATCTCATGCCCTATGTCGTATTCATCGCCCCACCCAACATTGAAAAGTTACGAATTATAGAAGAAAGACGCGGCGTTTTTAAAAATGTAAAATTTGTTGTAGCTTTTTACCACACAGATATAATCCCTTTTTTGTATTAAATATTTTATATTTCTTTTACCTCACATAATGTCAAACGCGCCCCGTACATATACTTTTAGGACGAAGAATTGGCAGAAATCATACAAAAAGCTAGAGAAATCGAGGAAAATTTCGGTCATTACTTTGACGTATTTTTGGTGAACAGTGACTTGGGCAAAACGTACAATCAGTTGTTGGAAGAAATTAACAGGATTGAGTGTGAACCTCAGTGGGTCCCTAAATTTTGGCTCCACCAGTACCTACCGCCCCACGCCGCCGCAGCCTCTCCCTATATGCTTGCGGGCGGAACCAATCCCACGCCTAGTCCGGCACAGAATAGCGACAATTATTCTCAAGGAATCACGAATCACGCATACACTAACAGCCAAGATGTACAATTCATACATTTTTTTTTTGAATTTTTATTTTTGATATAATTTTTTCTATATTTCATTAACACACTACAACTTTATGTAATACTTTTTATATAATTTGACAGACATATCAATATGGCGCTTATGGCCAGGAGGATTTTAGCCCGCTCAACCTAAATTCGTCACATTATCCTATATCCTCTGCCGATTACATTGCATTCAACAGTCACAAACAAAATTTTATATCATGATTCGTTGATCTTACTCATTCGTTATATCAAATATATATTTAGAGAGGGCAGTTATAAACGAAAATATAACCATATTGGTGCCTTACCTTACCTGCAATATGACCCGTTACTTTAAATTTACCTTACCACCATATATAAATATGGATTCCCACGATATACAAATCTAAATCGAATAGATCAAAATTTAACTTAGTATGCTTTGCCCCCTCACATTTTTCTTAATTGATCATTCCATTTAATATTGTCAGAAATTTTTAATATGAATTGTAGCATGTATTTAAAATTTAAATTGCCTTAATTCTTTTAATTATTTTATTATCATATATACAATCTACGCCGATTTTATTCATATAAATAAATTTTTACAACGTATTATCGCTGATTGGTCAAATTGGCCATTTTTTGATATATACCTAAGAAAATAATTAAAGATTTGTTTTTGAATAAGTTAACATCGATGTCATCTTCTAAATTCTCTATTTTCAGATTAGAACGTTCAATGGCAAACATTTCTATACACGCAAGAGGTATGGGTTCGAATCTATGCATAGGCGGCTTTTTTCTCCGAAAAATAATACAACTGTGCAACCACTTTGAAGCTGGGAGTGGCCTAATTAGGCATTAACCCTGAACGATATGCCTAGAACCTAGGATAAACTATATCATCGGCGTGCGACCAAATCTTGCTATTTAATCCGTCGGCAATAATTCATTGCTTTGCTTGGTTTAAAGGAATCAAAGCCAGGTATAGCGCCCTAATATGTGGAAAACTATGAAGGAAACCTCAAACATAGTTGTTTTTACTGTTAGAATATTTCTGTGTAGTTTTTCAATAAACATAAAAAGAGGAATATAAAAGACTCATTTTATTTGCTAAGTGCGCGTAGTTTATTGAGATTGATATGTTTAATTTTTTACTCTATCATGAAGTTTTTGGCCGTTTAATTACACTCGTCAACAAATATTAATGTCAGAAAAAATAAAATTATGAATACGTAAATCCGTTATTCAAAGTTTCTTCCGCCTTCGGCTCCTTAGATCCCTCCATATCGTAAAAATGGCTTTCGACCAAATTGAAAAATTTTGCGACCTCGAGAATACCCTAAAAAGAAAAAATTCAAGAATCTCATTTTCATATAAAAATTCCTTGTAACTTATATTTATCATCTCAAATAATAAAAAATAAAAATTTTTAATATATCAAATTCTTACATCAGCATTTAGATAATACAGAATATTTCGCATCCAAACTTAAATACGACACGATATATTATGGGTATTTAATAATAATATAATTTGAAGTTTGAATTTAACAGTTCAGCTGTGAATATGCAAAAAAAAAAATCAAATTATTTTGTTATTGAATTTTTTTTTGTTTTTTATAATATTTGCAAATATAACTGACTTACTAAGTTTAATTAGAAAAAACGGTATAAAATTTAATGTTAAAAAAAATTTGATAAAAATTTATAATTATAAAACAGTTAAATTCAAATTTCAAATAATATTTTAAAGCCATAAAATATCGCGTCCTATATAAGTTGAGGCCAAATATTTTGTATGACCTTAATGTTGATGTAAGAGCTTTTTATACTTTAAAATTTGAATTTCATTATTGGAGACAATAAATAAAAGTTACAGGTGATTTTAATAGGCAAAAAAAATATATTTTTTTTATATTGTCAAGGTCGTATAATTAGTCGATTTGCCATTTTTTCGATTTTTAGTTCTGAAAATTGCCGAGTTCTGATTTTTTAAGTCGGAAAGCGGAAAAATATATTAGAGAAGGTCCTCATGTAGATTATATTCTCGAAGTGTCCTAATTTTCGCTAATCACTCACTGATTTTTGTCGACCTGTGTTACATATCCAACATATTTCCACGCCATATAAAAATTTATTTTAACATTAAATGAATTTTTCAAAATTGCACTGAACCGAACCTGACCTATAATGAACCAACTTTTAATAGATTAGATTTCTCCAACACTAGGATTATCTATGCCATATTCATTTTTGGTGATTTTTTGTTTGTCCTCTGGTATCATGTTTGATGATAATTTCCGTACGAAGGCATTATTTTGCAAACTGGAATTACTTAGGCCCGACCATCGGCTAAATTCACCGTTCTTACCAGGCTCGCTTAATCTTCGAGTGACAACGGCAAATAGGACAACTCCCATCGCTACGAGAGATAGGATGAGAGAGGCTAGGGCAATCTTATTTTCCTTCCGCGAATTCATGTAGGTGTCGAGGTAGGCTCGGTGCCTCTCAAGCGTTTCTAGTTTATTTTCGGGTGAATTCAATGAATTTTGAGCATCCAGGAGTTGGATGTACGTCCCGTTCATATTCCAGTTTGGGGCAGGTCCGCCTGCCGTACAGTTGAGTTGATTCAGAGGTGCCTGAAGTAGGGGTACACCACGAAGGAAATGTGGGTATTTGCACTTTGCACCCTTTAAATTTTCCTCCTGAGCGTAGCGCTCATTTGATTTGAGTTCCAGGGACCAGCGATCATACCAATTCCGCCATTTCTTCATTTTGCAATCGCAATTCCAGGGGTTACCTACATATTTGAAATGTAGCTAAATTTATTAACAATATTAAGTGGTGTATATGTAACAAAAAATGAGGCTATAAATTTGACAATTTTAAACTTTCGGCCTGACTACTTTACGATTTTGCAATAACTTGTGTCCTCTCAAAATTTGTTTGCACTTTTTCAGCACACTTTTTATAGGTTTTTCCTTATATCATGGTTAACCATCATAAAACATTTTGAAGAAAAATATTCATAATTTTTATTGGATGACTGAGGGCTTATCTGTTGAATCAACATTTCCGATTTAAAATTAAAAATTTTTTTGATGACCAGACTGACTGATTAATAAAATTTTTTTCTAACTTTTATAGGTTTTCTTTGTGAATTCTTGTCAAACTAGATAAATAAAATAAAAAATACATGTTGTTACCTGGGACAATTTGTACGGTTTAAAAAAAAATTAAATTTGAAATTAGACCAAGTTAGAAAGTCTTCATTAATGCATTTTTTACCTATATTAAACTTTAAACGGAAGTTTAACGAGATTATAAAAAACCAGGTTTGTAACTAATACTTAGATATAACAAATACAACAACTTTTTGCGAAGTTTTTGTCGATATGCGAAGGTAAGGGGGTGGGAACGCTTTATCATTTTTAGAAATCAAAATATTGTACCGAAAATTTCATATTTATTCAATATAATACAAATTATAACCTTTTCCGTCAAACATTTTGCAATTTTTTTTACAATTATCCGATTTTGAGCGCTTAATTTACATAAAATAGCTGTAACATACTTGCAAGTCCTAGGTATTTGAGGGTTGAATCTGTTTTTGAAAGGGCATCGATATCGATTGTGGATATGTTGTTTTTGGTTATGTTCAAAAGTTTTAAATTTTCAAAGAGTTCGAGTGCCTTGAATGGTATTTCAGATAGGTAGTTATCTGAAATATCCAGGTATTCTAAATTTTCCAAGGACGCAAAACTCTCGGCGGTAATTGTGGACATAATGTTATCCGAAATATCTAGTTTTTTAAGTTTATTGTTGTTGACGAACGAGTAATCCTGTAATTTAAATATAAAATTTTTCGATAAATCAAACTGCACCAGATTGGGGAAACGTTTCAAAACATCGACGGGAATTTCGACCAAATGGTTTGATCGGAGATTTAGGTGGGTAAGTTTGGGTGAATCTTTGAGGACCCGTGATCCAATGAATTTTATTTTATTATTGGCTAGGATTAGGCGTTTGAGGGAGGCTAAATTTTGGAGCGAGCCGTTGTTCAATCCGACAATTTGATTGAACCCGATCACGAGGCGTTCAAGGGCCGGTAACCGGTTGAAAGCCTCCCCAATATCGGTTAATTTATTTCCGACTAGGGATAACTGCACGAGTGAATGATTAACCGTGTCAAAAGCCAGCGGAGCAATGTCTTCAATTTCGGAATTGTCGAGGTTTAGGTACGAAGCATTTTTCAACTGCGAAAATTGGTCTTCCCTGACAGTTTTAAGGGATTTTAGGGAGAGAAATACGTTTTCAACATAGGCAATTGGTTTAAATAAATCAACTGGAATGACACTTATGTTATTGGAAGCTATATAAAGCTTCTTTAAATTACTTAGGCCGTTGAAGGCACCTGAATGAATGTACCGGAGGTTGAAAGTTATGAAATAGAGGTCGGTTAGCTTTGTGATATTGATAAAGGTATTTTCCCCTACCTCCTTTAAATTTGCCGAGAGAATTAGGAAATCTTTAAGCTTTGGTAGTTCCTGTAAAGCTTGCGACGGGACCGAACTTAACGTTTTATTGTCGGAATCGAGTAGTTCTTCCGTGATTTTGAGCGTATCCACATTATCGAGGCCCCGAAAGGCGTAAGGTTCAAATTCTTCGATGTGATTTTTAACGAGAACTATTTTTCTGGCTTTCAAGCCATTAAATAAATCATTTTTGATGACTGGCAAGTAATTTAATTTGAGGTATAGATTTGAAATATTATACGGCAAAAATATTTTGAGATCGTTCGTCAAATCGTCGTATTTTCGGTTGTAGCATATGACCCGACTTTGATTGTCTCTATCGGGAAAACATTTGCATAAAGTTGGAACTGACGTTTGCGGGCAGTTTATTATTAATCGCACGGACCAAAAAATGAAAAATATTGATATTAGCCAATTGTTGAGCATCCTAATCTGATCGGGCCTACCTAAATGGCAGTTTATAAAAAGAATGTTAAAAGCTACGAGCTAAAATGTGGATGCTGAAGCTTAATAACCTTATTCATTAGGAATTGAAAATGGAAGTTATTGACCTTAGTATAAAAACAATTTAAATTTTAAGTATTTTTGGAATCTCAAAGTTACAAAAATCCACTATTTAATTTTTTTTTATTTTTTTCGATTTGTAAGGCTAAGATTAAATGTTAATTAATAAAACAAAAAAAAACAGAAAACATATTGAAGAATAATCTATTGCAGCTTCATAATATTTTTAATTTAATACTAACCTTTATTCTAACCCAAACTAATTTAAATTTTTACCTAACCTTAAAATAGCCATAACCCAGCACTATCCTTATTTTACCTTAATTTTAAACTAACACAAATTTAACTTAGATTAACCAAACCAAAATTTTGAGAGTTATTAGCTAACTATGGAGACAAAACCTGTTATCTTAGGGATTTTCAATGCCCTTTACTGCTTTTTTAATCAAACTTGGTACATTAAAAATTTTTGTAAAAACGTTAAAAAAACAAAAAAGATTAAAAAAACAAAAATAAATAAATTTTTTTTTATATATTCACAACAGCTAAAGTGCTAAATTCAAATTTTAAATTCATTAAAAGCCAATAATATACCGTGTATTGTTTAGGTAGGTTTGCCAAATATTTTGTATAATCTAAATGTTGATATAAGATCTTGATATACATAAAAATTTTATTTCTCATTATTTAAAATATAAAGTTACAAGATATTTTAATATGAAAAAAAAATTGATTATATTTTAAGGGTATTTTCTGAGTCGCAAAATATGTATAATTTAAAATGGTCATTTTTTGATATATGAGGTAAATTCGAAGAAGCTATAATCAGAAATCGGTTATAAAATTTAATCTGATTCTGAAATTATATACAAGGCTACGTTTTTAATAAATAAACTTTATTTTTTATATAAAGGTTTTGCATTAATGTTTTAATTTTATTGATGGAACGTTTGTAGTTCGTAAAATGTAAAAACACAAATTTAATTTATCAAGACCCATTTTAAACGTGTTCTATCAGTGACGCCAAGGCAATATTGTAAAATAATTTTGCTTAACTATAATACATGCAGTTTTTATAATTAAAAAATTAAATTGGGCATAAGGTAAGACACTTTAACACATGGATTTAATGAGTGAATAAAAAACGAATGGATTTATTATTAAAAAAAATATTGGAAAAATTATCTTTCCAGTTTGAAGATGAGAAATTAATTATTGAAATAATTAAAGGTTATTTTCTATTAGATTTTATTTTTAAATTATCAATGAATGGAAAATTTTTATTAAAAGTTGTTATCCTTTTTTTTTAAATATATCATAAAATCATGGTAAGGTTGATGTCCATATTATTTCAAAACATATCATGGTAAAATAATTTTATTATGTAAGTTCCTCATGAAAACTTTATTGTAAATATATAAATTTTATATTTAAAAATATTATTTATTTATGTTTTGACAATTTATGACATTTGTTGTTCAATATTTGTTTATAAATTTAAATAGTATAACTTTAAAAATTTATTTCTTTAATGAAAAAATTGTTATACATATGATTTTAGTTTTTTAGCATAAAAAATTTTTATAAAGAGATTTATAGCATCTTTTTTTAGCATACATTTACATGTAGGTTTAAACAGTTCTATATAATTGTTGCCTATATTGAACAATTTTCTTAGGCAGTAGGTCTTAAACAATTTGTCTAAAAATAAGAGCCTAGGCTAAAATTCTAGGTTGCCGGCATGCGTGCAAATTTTACTATTCAACCTGTCGGCTTTAATTTCTCTGCATGAGTTAAAGAGTCAAAGCCTTAACGGGTATGCCCCTAAGTGGGGAAAGGTATGGGGGTAACCTCAAAACCTATTGTTGTTTTTTTTACTGCAAATTGCCATTAATACAGTCCTTTATTTTAATATAAATTTTTGCTTTAGTTAAAAGAACAAAATGCTGAAACAAAGTTTTCTTGTCCAAAACTATCAAATATAGATAAAAAAAATCATTGGAATTTACCTGGTTTTTTCAATCTTCATAGGTGGAGAATACATTCATGAATTGATATCTAAAAAAATCCTTTGCAGACTTCATTAAATTTAATTTAAAAAAATTTAATAAGGCTAAAATTTATTCACCTACTTGAGTGTCATAAACCTATTGATACACTTTAAATATTTGTTTACTGACAACTTATAAAATTGGTAGAATAGGGATGAATCAAATTATCCTTAATACGAAGTATGTAATAAGATAAAAGTGAATAAAGTTTTGTTTGTCTTAAGGATTTTGATGCTTAAAATTGACTATAGAGAATATGTCTAACCGTCATCTCGATATTATGGTGTAATTTGCAATATATTACATGTGAAAAAACTCTTCCGCTTGATTAGCTATAATTTGTACATTTTATTTGCAACTTACTAGCATTATTTAATTCTCTACCGATTCCATATCAAGTCTCGCGTTAGGAAAAAGAAGGTAAGAAAAACGTCGATTGACCTAGTTTTTTCCAATAAATTCCCAAGTCGGAAAAAATGCTTCAGTTATATAATTTCACTTTCACTTTTTCAAACAAATTATTTGATCAATGAACCCTCCCTATACACTCTTATCTTTATGTACATATCAAATCAATTTTCACCATTATAATTTCATCATGCGTAAACCTTTTTTTTCGGTAATTTGGTGTCTAGTTAATTTTGTCGGTTGCGGCCCGACTGATTCTGATTCTAGGGGGCGTTGAATTTTGGTGGGGGAATATTGTAATTAAATTTAACTTTAAAAAATAAAATAGTTAGATCAAGGCAATAAATATTCAGCTAATTACTTGAGTGTCATAAAACTATTGATAACATGGTTTAAATATTTGTTTACTGACAACTTGTAAAATTGGTAGAAAAGGGATTGTTGATCAAATTATCCTCAATATGAAGTATGTAATAAGATAATAAAAGTGAATAAAGTTTTGTTTGTCTTAAAGATTTTGATTCTTAAAATTTAGAATACTTAGAAATTGTCATGTAATCCATCTTATCTCGATATTCATGGTGTAAATTCCAATTATTTCATGTGAATAACTCTTTCGCTTGATTAGCTATCATATTTGTACATTTTATTTGCAATTATACCATAATTTAATTCTACTACCGATTCCAAATCAAGTCTCGCGTCTTTTTAGGAAAATGAGGTAGAGAAAACAAGTCGATTGACCTAGTTTTTTTTTTCCAATAAATCCCCAAGTCGGAAAAAATGCTTCAGTTATATAATTTTACTTTCACTTTTTAAAACAAATTATTTGATCAATGAACCCTCCCTATACACTCTTATCTTTATGTACATATCAAATCAATTTTCACCATTATAATTTCATCATGCGTAAACCTATTTTTTCGGTAATTTGGTGTCTAAGTTTTTTCGGTTGCGACCTAATTTGAATCAAACGATTAAAGATAAATTGATTAAATTCAGTCCTTAAATCATAATTAACGAATACGATTATATAAGCTATTTAAAGAGGAGGTGGTATGTGTATTGAGTAAAATCTAAATATTTAATTAGGACAACATAAAGCTGGGCATTCGAGTATTTTTTGGAATTTAGCCTCGGAAAGATCCGCAAATTTTAAAAGAAGTTTGTGGCATGAAAAAATCTCAAACACAGGTCTACGAAAATTTATGAATGTTTTGTTGAGTTTTTAGATGGTGCATTGATATTCTAACCTACGTTGTGGCCCTTATTTTTTTGTCGTTTTCCCATATATACCGTTTTTGACCCTACAGATGCTAGGAAAAAATGACGATTCTCGTTTAAATGAAAATATGGAATGTTGATATCAATTTTAAATCCACATATAAGCAGCACTCAATATTTCGCGTTCAAACTTCAAAATAGCACGATTAAAAAATATTTTAAAGTCAAAAAATTACATGTTCTCAAATATGGACAACTATGAGCGATTTAAGTTTTGTAAACTACCAATTTAAGCATGAGTAACCGCCAACGAATCCCATAGCGGTTCATTCTAAGAGTCTAAACCTTAAAAAGGTGACCAGCATATGTTAAATCTCATTTATTATCGGAGCCATCCGTAGTTAAAAGAAGCGCCCTTAGGGGTAAGCCTTTACTGATAAGGTTTGGGGGAAACTCCTATATCGGTTTTTCATCTATATATTAAATATGTTTTTTTAACATTTTTGTGTTCGGCAGGTGCAAAGTGAGTTTTCATTTTCGTAAAATTTTTAAAAATTTAATAAATTTTATTTTGCAATAAACGCAAATTTTAAAAAAGGTGCTAAATTTAGCTATTGCACATAAAACGTTTTTTTTTAATAAAAAAATTTTGAAAAAAAACTTTTAAATCAGAATTTTTTAAAATTTAACGAAAAGAAAAACTCACTTTGCACGTGTCTTAATTTCAAATGAACGGGCTTGCAAAGTTTGATCAGAAAAATTATCTCGAAAAATATGTTTGACGTTTAAATTTATCTTAACTTTTCGCATTCTTTCAAAACCTCACCGGTAGAAAAGGATGCCGGACACGCCGATTATAACAATTTTTGGGACAAATAACCTCTCGAATTTATATTTTTTAACCAGTTTCCTAGCACAACCTTTTAATAATGAAACATACATCTGTCTTACATAAAAATGGTCAATTATGAAATGTTTAAATTAATCTGAAGATATGTTTACCAAACTAGGATGCCTTATATTAACGCTTTGCAGTTATACATTTTTAAGGGTGCGTTGAGTTTTCATTCATTTTTTCGAATAATTTCTTATTTTTTTTTGTTAAATTTTTAAAATGTTAAAAGTATTTGTAATGCTAAGAATTGAGATTGGTTACTTTTTGTGAAAATTTGCTCAATCACAAAGAAAGAAATTATGAAATTTTTTACAATTTTCCAAAAGCTGAATATTTGTTAATAAAAAATATTTTAAATAATGCGTTATTTTATATGTCAACAGCAAGATCAGCCATCCAATTAATTTAATGTAAAAAAATTATGTCAAAAAAATCAGAAATCAAATTCTCCCTCAAATTTTTAATTCTTTTAACACGCTGTCTAATATGAAGATTTGAATAAACCTGTAACATTTTACCTGCAACAATTCTTTCTTATGCAAGATTTGAATAAATACAATTCTTTCCTTTCATATTTCCATTTACGATTTTACCTAAAACATTTGAATACAAACAGATAGGTATAATTCCTTTATATTGTACCTCTTACCATTTGAATATAAATCTAACCAAATATTTTTACTGCTTGATTAATTTCTCTATATATATGTGATCAATCCTTGTATAAATTATTATATTATACCATTATTATTTTTATTTTCATTAATAAATTTATTTTAAATACAAGCCAAATTTTACCTTTCAACTAGAGTTGATATTACATTTTAGGTGTTCGCTACTTTGCAATTTTAGGTATGAGACGACATGAGTTTAAGATTTTTATATGTGATTTATTTTAAATTGGCTAATGGTGACACCCAGCCTTTATCAATTTAAGTAATTTATTTCAACTTATCTAAATAAATAAAATTTACTTATTTTTTATAGGTTTTATCAATGAACCGCTTCTAGACAGAATTGCCGATTACAAGATTCTGAGGTAGTTTTTTTATTTAATAATTTTTCACGGGCCTCATTTTTAGCTGTATTTCCCTCGGCCAGTTATGTTTTTTTATTTATTTAATATGGCGATTGACTCATACCTATATTTTGAATTAATTAATTTCAGGCGAAAATATATAGATTTGTTTGAGAAGGTGCTTAAACTTGACTCTGAACACCTTAGCGTACTCGCTATACAAGGATTACAGGTTTATTCAATTACTTAATTTTAAAATATTACGTTTTATTCGAAAAAATAGTTTAATAATTATAATTATCCTCATTAGGCGACTATTTAAGTGCGAACAGCTGAAATAAATTAAAAAATGGTACATCAGATGTAGCACAATTAACTGTTTAAAGTTGTCTTTTTACAAAGTTTTATATTGTAAAAACAAACGGCTATTGTGAAAGATTTTATTAGCCATATATTTTCATACCTTATGTGGTAGAGCGCGTTGAAAGTCGAGTTTTTTTTAATAAAGATTTTTACAATTGCTTTATTACTTTACTATAATTTGACAAAATGTAAAATGAGTAGGACAATTTTTTTTTGTCATTTAATTCAACTTTTAACATTGCCTTGTTACGATATATTTGGCTTTCATACCAAATTATAACACATATCGAAAAATACTACTTTATAATGATAATTTTACGATAGGAAAAAATATTTTCTTGCCTGCTAGAATTCCTTTATCTTTCTTTTTCTCTCATCCAGAATTTTTAATCCAAAATTGGCCAAACATTAAAAAAATTGTTAAATTATTTAATTGTTTTGATTGTGTTTCTTCTATATAATATTTTAAATTGTTCTTTATGTTTAAAAATATATAAAGTTATTTAAAAAACTTAAAATAGTTTTTTTCTTATTGATAGTTTTATTAGTGCACTTTAAAATTTTTCAAGTTTTGCGCATAACAAAAATATAATCAATCTTTTTTTAAAATTACATAGTTTTATACCTTTGCAAAAGTGATAACGGTAGTTTGACCCGTATACAAAAAACTCTCAACGTATTTAATCAGGCATAATTAGACCCATGCATATTAAAAATTGTTCATTGAATATTCAAAGTTATACGCATTTAAAATGGTTATAAATTTGGATTTTAATTTATTTAGCTAGTTTTTTCATCTTCCGGTTACGTAGAAGCAGATTTTTTTTTTTTTTGAATATTTAAAAAAATTTATTTTAAATTTTTTCTATTGCATTTTGCCAAACATTTCTTCTATCCGTTCTTTATTAGAAAATCATTAAAGAGGGAGAAACGCCAATTGAAACGCTCAACATAGATGGCGAGTTTTCAACTGCCATCCTGATCATACTATCTCGCCATTTACCAAAACAAGAAATCGGTGCTAAATTATTGATAATTCAGGTAGTAAAAAATATTATTTCCCATATAAATTTCCCATTAATTTAGTAGCGTTTTTTATAACAAAATATAATTCTGTCATTTGTATTATTTTTATTTACTTTCAATGATTTATAAGTAATTATAAAAATGTTTCATTTCTCATATTTTTCATCGATTTTGTTAAAAAGGAATCCAATAAGGTCAGAATCTATATTGTTTCATAAAATAATTGCAATTTTTGTGTTTACTATAATAGGATAAACATTCAAATTCTTTTAAGCTTGTTTCCATTTACTAGGTCCTGTACGAAACTATAAAAATATATGCTCGCCACTTTACGCCAGGCAAAATCATCCAAGTATTTAGGGTAAGCAAAATATTATATATATAAATAAATAATTAGTTTAATTATAATTAAAATTTAGTTGTTCTCTAATCTAAATATTATGACAATTTTTACAATTTTTTAGATAATGCGAAAATAAAAAAAAATAGTTTTTGTGCCTTATAAAGGTGACAAACATTTTTTTTTCGCTGTAAAATTTAAACTCGAAGTATTAAAACATAATTTTAGTTATAAAAACACTTTTCATATTTCAAATTTTTCGTTTTTATTTTTTTTTGTATTCCCTACTTTTTATGTATATAGCAATGATTAATTTACATTTAAAATTTTAATCCTTCTTATTTTACTTCTGATTTTTTATATACATTTAAGCCATAATATTATATTACATGACGAAAAATTTGTAAAAAAGAAAATTATGACACTGGGGGGAAATAATCCCCATTATGGCCTTATCTCAAATATATTTTTTGTTTTCCAAATTTTTCCACTTTTGCTATTTTTTTTAGGTGTATATCGAAAAAATGGACAAATTTAATTTTATGACATCGGTTTTACCT
This sequence comes from Acutogordius australiensis, assembly GCA_030555515.1. Taxonomy (NCBI): domain Eukaryota; kingdom Metazoa; phylum Nematomorpha; class Gordioida; order Gordea; family Gordiidae; genus Acutogordius; species Acutogordius australiensis. Next base: position 30,968,817 of record CM060243.1, read on the forward strand.
AAAGGAAAATATTAAAAAAAAATTTTTAATATCAAAACCACTTGCAACTTTTCATATCTCAACGAGTAATAAAATTTTTTATGTGTATCAAGCTCTTATATCAACATTTAGGTTATAAAAATATGCATACTAACCTAAATAGGACAAGAAATATTATGGTTTAAAAAAAAATATTACTTGAAGTTTTAAATTTAACAGTTTAAATATTTTTAATATAAAAAATTTTTTTTTATATTTTTTGTTTTTGAATCTTTTTTGTTTTTTTTTAACATTTTTTTAAATTACAGATTAACGCTTAGCTTGCTTACAAAGTTTGATCAAAAAAAATGTTTAAAAGATTTGAAAATTATTATTATGGCAGGTCCGGTCTCTGATTTTTATAGGTTTTAAAAATTTGTTGACCTGTGTTATATATATTTTTATGTTAATATCTTAATATTAAATATTTTTTATTTTCTTTGTGCCAAATAAAATACGAATTAAAGGTTTTGAAAGTTAACCTTTATATTTTAATTATTAATTAAAGCTTCTAACCAAAACATATGGCACAACTAACGATTTAAAAGTCAAAAAGGCCATCCGTATAAATGTTCAAGCCATATTTATTCAATACACTCGGTATGTACTTCTTAATCGAGATCTTGATGCTAGCTCATACCCGTTTTCCTCTCAACCTGAAAGAAAGGATACAAATGAAAATCCAACCGACTCTTGCAAACTCGACAACGATAGTTCTAAATGCCATGTTACTGAAGCAAAAGAACTGAATGATATTGAAAAATTAATAATTTACTTGGCTGAGGATTGCAACTACTACTCAATGAAGTTTTAACTTTCTCACCTTTTCATTTTATCGTCTGGTTTTTAATATATCGTCTGCTTTGTTTGTAACATCTGATTTTGTTTTATAATAATGTGATTATTTTTTTTTGTGATCTGAACCCCGGGATTTGTTTGCAATATTGTGTGCCATATAATCATTATCATACAGAATATCTAATTCTCCCTTACCGTGTGTTCTTGAGGCATACAAAGGGATTTTAACCCAATTGGACTCGGTTCATATGACCAACGACGTAATTAATATCCTTTGGTAAGTATTAACACTTCGCTTTGATTTTTATAATTTTTTTAAGTAAAAAGGTAATTAAATATTAGTGTCAAATTATAATAATAATTAACAATGTTAAATATAATCAATAAATAATATTTATTATTTATTTTTTTTTAATTTAATAAAATGATTAAAACTTTATTTATATAAGCTTATTTTTTTAAGTAGTTATCAATACATTATGTTTGACACCAGGAAAGATGTTTGTCCTGCAATCATGAGTATATTCTCTTACACTTCTTTGGATTCACCCCAATCACCCAACAATGATAGTACATTGCCTATTAAACCTTCTAAACTGGCAACTAAATATCTCAAACCTGCCTCTATGAATGTAAAAGTTACTTACAAAACATTAAAAACCTCTTTTGACGAAAAGCAAAGTGAGCAAAATACAGGCGATTACGATCAATCTCATGTGGCCATTGATCATTCTGTATACCTCGACCATCAAATTCCTCAAAAGTCTCATGGTATGGCTCGACCTGCACCAACTATACCGGCTTACGTTAGGCCCGAATATTCCTTTGCAATATACGATCTCGTTTTTCATATTGCTCGAATTATGTCATCTCCGCTTCCGCCCCCTGATACAGCTCAGAAAACATCTTTTAAAATAAAATTCCAGGTTTTTATACGTACTTTTTTGTCTTACAAACATTTAAATTAATTTTTACTCATTTTAAGGCACTAAACATTTATATTTTAAAAAAATTGTTAAACATATTTATTTTAGCAAATCCCTTTTCTGCGCATTTAAAATTGGCTTTGTTATAAAGCGGTTGTTTAAGCAAAAATTTATTAAATTTTTGAAAAAAAGTTTATTTTACACATGCATTTATCTAACTTCCAGTTACACACTTATAACGCCACGTTTTCGTCACTCAAAATTATGTGGCTCTCCATGGCACACAAAATCTTATCATGTACAGCAAACTTTCTGTGCACTGATTTGCCTCAATTAATCGATTATTACAAAAACACTTATCAGAAACACCAATTAACGGGCGAAAAAGGTAAAGTTAATAGAACGAAGCATACTGCGAATAAACCAGCTGGATTGTACTACGTTATAAAAGGTGAAAATATCAAATTTATCATGGTTTGGCCTTATATTTTTGTGTACGCCATTTCTTATTAATAGTTTTGAAACATAATTATTTTAAAGATTGATGATAAAGCATGAAGGTTTTTAGCTTATTTATAGCTGTGTCCTAAATTTTGAAACAATTATTCTTCTTGAATATTGAGCCATTACACAGGTCAACAAATTTTATTGTCAGAAAAAATAATATGAAAACATAAAAGTATACTTCCCCATGAGGTCCTCATCTCATATATATTCCGTTTGTCTTAGTTTCTTCCGCCTTGGTTCCTTACATATCGAAAAATGGCTCTTTTTGGCCAAATTGACAGATTTTGCGACCTCGAGAATATCCTAAAAAGAAAACATTCAAGAATTTTTTTTACATAAAAATCTTTTGTAACTTATATTTATTATCTCTAATAATGAGAAATAAAATTTTATAGTATATAAAGCTCTTCAGCATTTAGATAATATAGAATATTTCGCGTCCAAACTTAAATATGACACGATTGCTTTTAAATAAAAATATTATTTAAAGATTAAACTTAACAGTTTAGCTATTATGAATATGCAAAAAATACTTCAATTTATTTGTATTTTTGAATCTTTTTGTTATCATTTAGAATTTTCAACGTTTATAGCTCAGTTACTAAGTTTGAAAAAAACCGTAAATGGATTTGAAGATCCCTAAGATGGCAGGTTTGATCTCTGTAGCTCATAACTCTTAAAAATTTGTTTACCTGTGTAATGGCTATTTTTGAAATTAAAAATTTTCAATGAGGGTTGATTTTAGTAAATTAATAAATTTAATTATTTTAATGGGCCGTGTTTTTTTTTGTATTTTATTTTTTATTAATTAAATCGTTACAGCCTATCACTAAAGCTAACAAAATTAAACTCAGGTCTTCAAATCGGGTTCAAACTAATCATAATTTATACTACTAACAAGCCTATATATTTACCTTATTTCCATTTTTTCTGCCAAAAGTTTCCTCCTCTTCCCTCCACAATATATGACAAAAAATGCCAAAGGCAACATTTTTGTCACTTTAAGACTTTTATAGAAATTTAATGTTGAAAAAATTATTAATTGACTTAAAACTTTAAGTTTAATCAATTTTAGTTACATTAGTAAAAAAATATGTATCTAGAAGTCCAGCTTTAATTTTGTTGTCTTTTGCTATAAGACGTTAGAATTTTTTAACTTCAAAAATAATTTAACTAATCCGGCATGGAATATTAATTAAGAACTTTTTTGATAACTCAACTTTAAAAAAAATTTTAATTTAATTTCATATTTTTTTAAGTCGCAAGGTCGCAAAATATGTCAATTTTGGCATTTTTAATAATTTTGAATGTTTGTGACAGGCTGTCATCCCTTATGAAAAAAAAAGAATTAATATAACACACCGTGGGATTAAATAATTGAATTTGAGGATTAGTTTTTGTAGACATGTGTAATATAAAAACAATTTTAAGGTAAACTTTTTAATTGTCTGATTTGTAAAATTTTGATTCTTTTTTATATTAATTGCTTGCACACTAGGTATTAGTCTCGTATTTGAACGATGCTTTTTGAAATTGCTGGAGTCCCCGCGAATAATTCTTTTTATGATATGTGATACCAACTCCGTAACATCTCACGCAGTGTCTCCACTTAATTTCGATTTAAGTTTAATTGAAATGTAATACTCCTTTTTTTATTTTCATTTTACAAACCGAATTATAATTTTTTCTATATCAATTCAAGTAACTAATAATAAACAAAAATTTTTGAATTGAATTACACGTTACCATATGCTATGATTTACTAAATTTAAATTAAATGGTATGTGAAGTTTGTTCAATTTTATGCTTAATTAAAATAGATATCTATATATATGCTTCTTTTCTAATTTTCTTTTTAGAATACCCATATTTTATAGTTTTTTCTATCTTTTAGGGTTGTTGCATTTTCTCACGCATGTAAGGCTCAAACCTACATCGATTCTTCGATCAAAATACACGATTATATATTGGCTATGTGTTCAAAATTTGTCAATAGTCTTATCTTTATTCTTGAGACTGATCTATTATTTGATTCCAATTTGAACGACAATAATGAACTTCCTTTTAAAGGTTGTCTACCTCTTGTTTACTTTTACCTTGATTTTGTAGAATAAATAGGCTAGGGTTTTAAAAATTTTGTTAAAGACAATTTTAAATTCAAATTAATAATTGAAATTTGTTTTTCTGTTCATTATACCAACCCGAACAAAAAATTATATTACTTTAAGTTAGCTTAACCCCTCCCCAAAATTAAATACCTTAAATATATTAGGATTCTTTACTTATTTTAATTAAATTAAAAATAAAAAATAGCCAAAATTTAAAAATATAATCTTTAATAACACAAGTCGACAAAATTCAATGAGTGATAAAAAAATTCTGTGGGGAAATAACACGCCTGATGGCCTTATCTCATATATCTTTACCGTTTTTCGAAGGTTTTTTAAACTTCGGCTATTTTTTAGATATAAATTGTAAAAATGCCCAAATTTGACCATATTGATGCATTTTGCGACTCGCACATGAAGAGAAAAATGTTTAAAAAATTTTGTACTTGATACTTGTAACTCATATTTTTTTATCTCAAACAAATGAGAAATACAGTTTTTAAGTACAAGCTCTTCATCAACCTTTAGGTTAAACAAAATATTTGGCACCCTTAAATAGGGCACAACATATTATGTCTTGATATAAAAATATTATTTAATGTTTGAATTTAACATTTTAGCTGTTTTAAATATAAAAATAATTGTTTTTAATATTTTTTTTTGTTTTTAAATTTTTTAATGTTTATAGCTGGCTTACAAAGTTGATTTATAAAAACGTAAACCTATTTGAATGTCCCTAAGATGGCAGGACTGGTCTCAGGAGTTGGCTCATAACTCTCAAAATTTGTTGGCCTGTTTAAAGTTTTAAAATATAGCTTTTGTGCTACCTATTAATTAAAAATCAATTACAATTTGCAAATTGAGCAAAGTTACAGTTTTTATGGCAAACTCATTCACATAACTTTAAATATTAAATTCAACCGTTTTCACTAGCACGTCCGAATTTTTATTTATGCGCCTTAAAACAACGTTTTTGCATCGTAAAAACTTTTTTGCGACCGAACAAACGTTTATTTTTAAATGTGCCCTAACCTATATATTTCATAAGCCATACGATAAAATAAATATTGAGTTTAGATTTGTCTAACATCGAAACACGAGTGTCGTTGGATTCGATAGATGGCAGGATATCAAAAGATGATTCGTTCCACACGCCTAGCGATATTGAAAGCCAGTACGGATTAGAAGATTGCGAGAAGGGAATAAGTAATTATTATCAATATATTATGAAAAGGTATACAAATATTTTACATCCAAAAATTAATAGTGTTATGATATTTATTTTCAATGTTAGTCCCGTTTTTTCCTTCCCTTTTTCCCAACCTGTCAACATTCAAAATTAATGAAAATGCTAAAAGTGACATTTTTGCAACCTCGAAACCTAAAAATTAAAAAAACAATATTTATATATGAACATGTAAATTAAACTGTAAGTTATATAAAATTTTAAAAATAATTATAACACAGGTCAATAAATATCAATGTCAGACACGGGAATTTTATGAAAACATAAAAGAATGCATCCCCATGATGTCCTAATATCATATATATTTTTCGTTTTTCTTAGTTTTTTCCGTTGGCTCCTTAGATCCGTTTATAAAGAAAACTGGCCGTTTTTAACCAAATTGACAGATCTAAATATACCCTAAAAAGAAAAATTTAAAAATCTTTTTTGCATATAAAAATCCCTTGTAACTTTTATTTATAATCACAAATAATTAGAAATAAATTTTATTAATATAAGCTCTTACACCGGCATTTAGATAATACAAAATATCGCGTCCAAACTTAAATACAACACGATATATTAATGGTTTTTAACAAAAATAATATTTGAAGTGTGAATCTAACAGTTTAACTATTGTAAATATGCAAAAATAAATTAATTTATTTTTGTTTTTGAATTTTTTTTTTGGTTTTTTGACCTTTTTTTCTAAAATTTTTAATGTTTATAACTGATTAACTAAGTTTGATTAGGAAAAACGGTAAACAAATTTGATATTCCCTAAGATGGCAAGTTAGATCTCTGTAGTTAACTCATAAGTCTCAAAAAATTGAGGACCTGTGTTAGGTAAGAATAAAATTATAAAACATAAACAAATTTTTTGCTGACAACTTGTCGCTAGTTATTTTTCTTCCTTAAAGTTCCTTTATCATTCTTCTTTAGATATGAATCTAAGCTCGTTAAAAAAAAATCTATAAAAATTTAATTTTTTTGATTTTATAGTAAATTTTTTGATTAATTAGACTCTATAAGTTTTAAATTGTCCGCATATTGTTTTATAAAAATGAATTTAAGTCGTAAAAAACTCTAGTGCGGTTCTTTTTCTATATAACACAGGTCAACAAACTTAATATGCCCTAAAAAGAATAAATTTAAAATATTTCCAAACTTAAATACGACACAATATATTATCTTTATATAATTTGAATTTAACAGATTAGCTGTTGGAATATGCAAAAAATAAATCAATTTATTTTTGTTTTTGAATCTTTTTTTTTTGACATTTTTTCTAAAATCTTCAATGTTTATAGCTGACTAACTAAGTTTGATTTGGAAAAAGGTAAACGGATTTGCAAATCCCTAAGATGGCAGGTTTGATCTCTGTAGTTAACTCATAACTATCAAAAATTTGTTGACCTGTGTAATTAAACTTTCATAATTGTCCACTCAACAAAAAAGATTGTCTATTTTGAATAAAAAAATTTATCAATTTAAAAATGGAACAAAAATATTGTTTATATTTTAAAGTTTAAGTTTAAATTAGTTAACTTGAAAAAAAAAATTAGAAAGAAGTTGGTTCTGCCTGAGGTCGCAAATATGTAACTTTTAATATTTTTATGACATTATATATAAATAAAATAAGGATAAAATAAGCTGACGAAAAAAAAATAAAAGATAACTCAGGTTTACAAAAATATGATTAAGGTCTTTTAAAGTTTTTATAAACATACATATATTCACCTTTAATAATGATATTTTCATTTCTCATTTCTCCGGCCTGCCCCTGGACATTTGTGATTGAAAAAATGACATAATATTCAAAGTAACGTTGTTTGCGACTTCGAGATTCCAAAAATAAAAAAATAAAATAAAAATTGCCATTTAATCGTAACTTTATTTTTTATTTAAAATAATGAAAACAAATTTTAAATATATCAACTCTAATATCGAAATTTGGGTTATACAATCAAATAGAACAATAATTTACCACTATAATATAAAATATTATATACAAAAAAAATTACAATATTTTTTAGTCTTGATCTCATTAGTTTTTTTTTGTAAATTTTTGATATTTATAGCAGGTTAATAAATTTTGATCTAAATGGTTCTATTAAAAAATGATAGTAGATAATTAATTAATCTACATGTATTTAGTTGCAAGGTTTAATACTAGTATCTAATAGTTATTTTGTTGACTTGTGTTTTTGTATAACACAATGCTTTAACATTACCCTAAAAAGGGGATTGATGTAGTCGTTTATCGATAGTACTCACAGCTGGTTAACAACTCATTATTCAGAATGCAAAATTTTAATGAACAATCCTCGCTTAAAATTATGTTATGGCACTAAATCAAATTTTATACGTTTATGATTATTTTTAAGTTTACTTTTGAAACATTGATGTATTTTTCAGACCATCGAATGTGGATATTTTTGATTATTAAAAAAAACTAAGGGATATGGGTTATTATGCGACGAATCATTATTCATATCTATATATATTCTAGCTTTACTTATTTATTAGCTAATATACCAATTTTTGACTTTGCAGAGCCCGCAACTCATAACACGTCGGATACTCAGCCCGATTTAAGTGACGTTGACTTACATTCCGATCATCATAACTCGTCAAATTTCTCTGATTTTGACCCTGAAGAAGACAATGTTCCTGACATTTTTGATTTTGGGCATTCAAGTATTTTTCAATTTTTAATAACACAGCAAGCAATGTAGTTGTTGTTTTTTTAGTTTTAAATTATTATTTGTTGTAAATATAAATTGATTTGTGATAGGTCTTTTTGCCATGATGTTTGATTGTTTATAAATTGGAATAATCTGGTGGCCAAATACGGTAATGTAAAATAATCATATATATTATTTAACCTAACATATGTCATCATAAGATTTATTAGGTTTTTTTAAACTTTAACAATTTAGCAATATATTATATTAAAACTATTCTATGTACTAGAGAGTGACATTAATCTATCCACTAAAGAACCATCCATTCCAGATGTGGATGAAACCCAAAAGCTTCAATCATGTGACCAAAATTTACACCTAAATGGGACACATATAGGTTCATTTAGTGATCGACCCGATCAAATTTCAACTAACGAAAATGATAGTCAGCTATCGCAATTAAAAATATTTTTGGAAGCGTTTAAAGAAAAATGCTTAAACGAATGGCCTTCGACCCTTAGGAGCTCGATTGAAACTGATATTTGCCTACAAAAATTTTGTTCTCAAATTTACAAAAGTATGCGATGATATATATTTTTTTCAGATTACAATACTATAGAAACTTTAGCTGTTTATTTGGGATGTTAATTTGAGGTGAGCTCACACTCCTTATTTAACAAAATCAAATCTTAAGCCCTACATTTTTTAAAGGATGGTAAACTAATTTGACTTTTTCACTCTTATATGGATTTGTTTATAACATAGGTCAACAAATTTTTGAGAGTTATGAGCTAACTATGATCAAACCTGCCATCTTAGGGATTTTCAAATCCGTTTACCGTTTTTTTTAATCAACAGTTCATCAGCTATAAATTTAAAAATTTTTGCAATGTCAAAAAAACAAAAAAGATTCAAAGATCAATTAAATTTTTTTTTACATATTCACAACAGCTAAACTGTTAAATTCAAACTTCAAATAATACTTTTATTGAAAACCGATAATAGTGTCGTATTTAAGTTTGGACGCGAAACATTCTGTGTTATCTTGCTAATGTAAGAGCTTGATATAATAAAAAATTATATTTCTTATTATTTAATATGATAAACATAAGTTACAAGGAATTTATATAAAAATTTGGTCAAAAGAGGCCATTTTTTCGATAAGGACGGATTTAAGGAGCCGAAGGCAGAACTATGGAAAACGGAAAATATATATGAGATAAGGTCAACATGGAGATTACTTTTCTGTCTTCTTGAACTTATTTTTTTTGACATTGATATTTGTTGACCTGTGTTATTCAACATAAAAATAAGAACCCTCCGAATTGCAATGAGTTGCTTTTACTCTTGTGATGAGTGAACCTACTCTTTAAAGCACAAAAATATAAACAGTTTTTCTCTCTTAGCTTGTTAATTTGATACATTTGCGTTTTTAGGCTATTTAGAATCGATTCGACTAAATATTCCAGAAAATTTATTTTGGCACAAGAAACGACAAATTTGCAATGCTGATTTCTTGTATTACGCATCTTGCCAAATCCTAATTCTGGATCTTAACCTAAAGAACAACGGCTTTTACGATAATGCAACTATTGTGCCTGATCTATTTATTGGCATTATAACCATGGTTAAATTTTTTTAGTTTTATTTACTTGTTAATTACTGGGATACTTTTGATTAGCCTTGAACTTAAATTACAAAAAAATATTTATTTCCTTTTACACCTTGCTAAAAAATGTGAATTTTTGTATAGAGATTTAAATGTACTTCAATTTTTTTTATAGCCATTACTTTAAAGAATAAAAATTTGATTGAAATTGACAATTTACATTTTTTTGATAAACATTAATACCAAATATTTTAATTATTGCCATAAATTTCGTAATTGTAGTTAATACCACGTTTAAATAATATTTCTTTTTTTTACATTTTATGTTATTCAAATGATAAAGAATATTACGGTCAATGATTTTATATGACAAAACGGCTATTTTAAATAAAAAAATATTTGACAAAATTATTGATAAAAAATTATTTGTTTTTATCTACAAAAAAAATGTATTTCTTTTTATCTATCCTAATTATTTTTTATGTAATTTGATATAAAATATATATTTTTTTTTCAAGAGATAACTTTAAATGTGCCCTACTAAAAATAATAATTCTTCTTATATTTCTTATACATTAAATCTATTGTTTAAAATCTAGTTATTTCTTTTCTCCATATCCAGGATGAATTTATCGACAATTTTAAAACAAATCAACCTCCGATTCTAGTATACCCAGAATCCTGGATTCCATACATATATAATTTCGTTCTACACAATGATATTTTAGCGAATTCAATACCCTCATCTGCTCTAAATCGATTTGTAATTGGTATTAATTTATTACACATTTAATTTCGCGAACTATACGCCCTTTTTTCATACCCGATTTTCTGTTATTTATTTTTTGAATTTTATTATTTAAAATTAACAAGCCCTTCAAAATCCTTATATAAAATTGGTAAATGTTTACAATTAAATTAAATAGGTTATCCTTATCTTTTCACATGTTTAAACTGTTATATAATTTTTTATCGAAATTCATTAATCGAAATTTAGTCGAATATAAAGTAAGAAAGATTCATTTAACAATTTGAGGTGAACTCATTAAACACAAAAATGAAATTTGTAACAAGGTACGGAGTCACTCGTGGATATCGTACAATTTTTTCCCTTTTTAAAATGTTTAAAGGAAAAACGAAAGTTTGCAGCGAATCAAAAAATGGTCATTTAAAATAAACCTGTGATACAAGAATTTTTTTCCAAACTTTTTTTTACTAATAGGAGACGGCTTATTCCTTGAAGTTTTTTTTCTAACTCCACCAAGTGTTTCCAAACAATTATATTAAATTTTAAACACCCCGGTGACCTAGGTTATTAAGCCTGAGCTCTCAATAAACGGCGTCGATCTTGATTTGTAAAATAGATATATGGTACAACAAAAATCATTTTTTGTTTTAACATTGTCGTTATGTGTTAGGTGCATATTTGATGATTTAATAAAAGAGGGTTTTTTTGAAATTGGCATATTTTTTATATAAATCATAGTTTGATAATTTAAAAGCTATTCATATTTTAACTTAATGTTTGCCATGACCATATTGTAAGATTCTATTTTTCTCAGTGTCCTTCTTTAACAATGAAATTATCCATTTTTTATTTTTTTAGATATGTGCCATATGTCGAGATCAGGTACACTGTTAAACGCAGCAAATGGGCAATATTTGAGCGATTATCACAATTTAACGGTTGGCGCAGCTCTAACGAAAAACGAATCCTCATATCGAGAAGGTTTTATCAAAATGATAGTTCTTGTATCTCAAAGGACTTTTAGCGCAAAATCATAAATTTGTTTAGATCCTTGATAAATAAGTCCACAATTTCCTATTAACAAATTATTTTTGTCAATCAGGACTTTATGTTTTGAGGAAATACACAAATGACTTGTACCATTATTATTGATCTAATATTACCTATATCAAAAAATTTAATCTGGAGTATAAAAGCGCAATTATGTATATTAATACAAAACTCTGCTCATTTTAAATTATTTTTTGTTATAAACCGTACACATAATTTAATGTAAGGGAAGAAAGAGGGAATTAAAAATTTATTGACTGCACCTAAAATATGTTCAATTTTAACATTTAAAATATTGTTATATTTTTTGCGCAAAATAGCAATATTATTTTACAATTTTATTGCGCTTCTTATTTGCACTTATCAATATATTTTTTTTTATATTCACTTTTTAATTTATATGTAATTCTGATTTTTTTTTATTGTATATAGATCATACCTAGTTCCTTTTATTAAACTTATATTTAGTTTTAAAAAATAAATGGGTTTTTAATGTTCGTTAACAACAACATGCATAACCTAAACTATTTTCAGAAAATACACTATTCTAAATTTTAAAATATTTGTTTATTTCTTAGTATTTGTTCAAAATTATGTCAGCCTTTATTTAAATTTTTTTAATTTAAGTTTCAACCTTTAGAACTTATCTTTACAATTACTCGTCAAAATTTATATTTTTTAATACAACTTTTACTGGTAATTTTTATTTTAAAATTTTGGAATGTGTAGCAAAAATTAAATACCCTAAGGAAAAAAATGTTGCTGTTTGCATAAATATGTACATTGAAATATAGACTGCAATTATTTAAATTAAAACCCTACAAAAATATGGCTAGACTTTTGTCTTTATTAATTTCTTGTCTTAGAAGTTCATAAGCAATGATTTGTAATATGCTTGTTAGGCCTTTATAATAAAAATGCAAAATGTTAATACTAATTTTGTTTTTATAAGGCACAATTTAAAAAAATGATTTTTTTAAAAGATTTTGAATATAAATGTAGAAGACTTGGGTATTATGAAATTTTTTAATCTATAATAATCTAAAAAAATCAGAAATTTACAAAAAAAAATCCTGCATAATTAAATCAACTTAATAGGCATCTAATAAAATATTATGAATGTAAACAAATATCTTTGTTTTCTATATCCTTTAGATTCGATAGCACTTGTCAAACACATTCTTACATCGAAATGTAATCCCGACGTCCTTGTTGTTAATTCAGCCTACAGAAGAAAGAACATTATAGATACTTGCCCGGAATACAATTTAATTCTCAATCAAATCTTGAATTTATTGAATTTAAAACCTTACATTAATAATTCGTATAGCGACCTCAAAGACGCATCATACTGTAATGAAAGAAATGCCATCAGAATTATTGAAACGCTGCACAAATTAGCTCAGTTATGTGCTGTCCTGGGTATACCCCTTGAATTTTTTTATAAAATATTATTGTTTAGCATTTTAATTATTTATATATCGTTTTTCTTGATATATATTTATTATACACATAACATAAAATTTAACTTTTGAACGGGACAATGATGCCATATACGAAAGGAGACAATAAATTTTTTAAGTACCTCAACTGTTTTTCTTACTCTCGCGTCTAGGACCCATAATGCAAATATTGGCTGAGTTTTAAAAAAAAATTTGATTACAAAAATTAACTTTATTCTCTTTAAGTTGTTTTAAATAGCTAACAAACATTTTAGTTCGTCAAATTTATTTATAAGAAATTGATCGTTTCCTTTTGTATTTTTCCAACAAACTTTGAACAACATCAAAAATATCTTGTATCTTAAAATAAAATGTTTCATTAACAAAAAATAAATAATATTTTATTAAAAATTGCAGAGTTATTGCAAAAAACACAATTGTTGCCTTTTTAAAAAAAATTTAAAGACCTTATAGCGAAAAACGGTTAATCTTTTTAAATATAGTACATCAACTATAAGGTCAAGCCTATCATTTTGTTTTTTTTGAAATCTTTTTTGACTTTGTGTTATTGTTATATCAAATAAAACGACCAAAATTTACAGGGATGTCCGAACACATTGTTTGTATACTTGAGATGTTGGTAGATTGCATCGTGGATTTACCTGAACGTATTTTGGCTCTGGCTATACCTCCACATGCAAGCAAGCAATTAGGCAACGAACTAGGCGAGCAAACGGCCATATATGTAGCACCTTTTAATCTTCAAAACATACCTCTTTATATGTACGCCCTTTATACCGTCACGTCGCTTAATTATATAGGCATCGCAAATCGTTATCCCAAAGCTTGGACTCCCCTCATCAAGTTTATTACATTTTTTTATAATTTTTAATCATATTATTTAAAAAAAACGATTTTTTTTTTGCAAAAAGAGTTGACGTTTTGTTTTATTGTCTTATTTAAGAGCAGAAAAAACATTTAATTTCAATTTAATTTTTCGACACAATGTTTAATGATGTATAAAACGGAATTATTTTTACAAATGTTTAGTTCGATTTATAAAAATATATTCACTGGCTATCTTAGTAATTTTTATTGTTATGACAGAAACAAAAACAAAAAAGTTTTATTTTTATCCTTGTTTTGTCGAATTAAAAAAACAAGTTTTTTGGAAATAAATATGATATTACATTTATATATCTAAACCAATTTTAGTTTTTTTTATAAACCTAAGTTTAAAAACGGCGTTTTATCGAAAATATGAAATAATTATTTTTCTTCTCATTTGGATTACATAGAAAAACCAAATTATTTTGGCCATGCTCCATTTCTATGATCTTGAACGTGCTCTAATATATACATATATATTGCCCACTAAACTTACTATTGTTTTTCTCTTTAGATCATTTGGGACAATCGTGAAATTAAATTCGTTTTTTTGCCTACCTCGCGATTACTTAACTTCACATTTGGCTGATGTTCGAACCATACTAACTATGGATGAAAATATCAAGTATAATTGATATTATAGCACAAGTCAACAATTTCTTGAGAGTTATGAGTTAACTACAGAGATCAAACCTGCCATCTTAGGGGATATCAAATCCTTTTACCGTTTTTCCAATTCAAACTTTGTTAATAAGTTATAAACATTAAAAATTTTAGGAAAAAAGGTCAAAAAACCAAAATTTCAAAAACAAATATAAATTGAAATTTTATTTTTGCATATTCGTAATACTTAAACTGTTAAAGTCAAAATTCAAATAATATTTTTATTAAAAACCGATAATATATCGTGTCGTATTTAAGTTTGGACGCGAAATATTTTGTATTATCTAAATGCCGATGTAAGAGCTTGATATATTAATAAAATTTACTTCTCTATTTGTGATTATAAATATAAGTTACAAGGAATTTTTATATGCAAAAAAGATTTTTAAATTTTTTCTTTTAAGGTATATTTAGATCTGTCAATTTGGTCAAAGGCCATTTATAAACGGATCTAAGGAGCCAAAGACGGAAGAAACTAAGAAAAACAAAAAACATATATGAGATTAGGCCATCATGAGGATGCATTCTTTTATGTTTTCTTAAAATTCACGTTTGTGACATTCATATTTGTTGACCTGTGTAACACATTAGCGCCGGTGCTAATCCAATATTTATACCCGAAGCTTTTAGATATTATTTACAAAGTTATTTAAATAGATTTTTTATTTTAAATATTTATTGGGTTTGTAAGTTTATTAAATTTGTACTCTTTTTAGCTCCAATATCAAATCCATAGATTCAGATAATTTTTTGGATAATATCTTACAAAGTACAACGTTTTCGGGAACAAATGCTTTTAAAAGTTTAACCTGGCAGCATTTCACATCCTGGGCTACCTCAATTCTACTAAAATGCCGAGAAGGTGGTCTCAACAATCTGGGCGCAAATAATCAAAGCTCTCTATTGACAATCTCCAGTTACCCTGAGGTTGATGTTTCGAGCACCCAAATCATTATAAATGTGATGACTATCAGAATAAACAAGTATATTGTTATACGTTTTTAATTAATAGGGCCGGCTAAGTCGCCCCCAAAAATTCTGGCTCGGCCCAGTCGGCCCACCTTTAGCTGATTCTAAAATTATTGACCCGTTCGACCCGGTACTACTTCTTAAACATCAAAATTAGGCAAAAATAAATAATTTTACTGTTTAAAAAAAAATTAAAAAATGGTATAAAATGTTGGGTTTTAGCCTATATTAAATAAAAATAAAGAAAAAGAATTCGTGTTTAGCCATTCTGCCCATATACAAATATTAACTTTTACTATTATTTATCTATACTTTACACTTACTATTAGCTATGTTGGAATGTTGAATTTAAATTTTCTGCTTTCTAAAGTCCAAGCATTTCGAGGTGCCCTAAACTTATTCTTTTTCCTTAAAATGTTTTTCTCAGAATGTTGGGCGAGTTATACCGTTGCTTGAATCTATCAGCGCTTAGTGCTCTCACCTCTTGGGTCGCAGATTACGGCACATACCTGCTAGAACAAATTATCCGCGATGAAACGATGCGTCGATTTACGCTCAACTCCTCATCTCATTTCTCATCACCGACTCAACGTAACAAGAGGCAACGTCGCAAGACACACGTTACAGTGCACGAGCTCATAGAAGCTGACCGTGAGCTATACAAAATTAGACGGCAGTACAACCTTAACGTACTAAAATTTGTAATCGATCAAATACGAGACGTCCACGTGCTTGCGATACGGGTCGGACGACCGTTATATCACGTTATTCACCTTTGGAACAACGTTATATCCCCGTTTCACTTGAAAGTATATATTGCCAAAAAAATTTTGGAGATCGAGATTTTTAAAAAAATCTAGGAAGTTATCAACAGATGATTTTTGATGAATGTGAATCAACATATGATATATACATGTCTTGTTGTTCGCATGTCTTAATGCATCCTACTCGACATTATTAAACATAATTGAGGCTTTATACGTGTTTTGTATATGCCAAATGACTACGTGAAATAAATTACATTTTTTATGGTCATTCTTATTTTCCAACTTAATTTGCAATCCACGAAATTATAAATATGTTTATATAAAAATTTTATTTAGTGTCTGCGTCGTGGTTGGAACATCGGTTGGGAGTTTATGAAAACCATAGCGGACAATAATCATGCGGCAGTCGTGGCTTTTCTAACCCATTACGGAGATCCTGAGCCCGGGTTCCATTGTAACGCCTTTGCTCTCGAAACTTACCATCGATTCCTCCTCGAATGTGTAGCCTCGCCTGAGTTCGATATCAAGAATCAACAAAGCGAAAGCTTAAATGTTGATCTACCTAACACAGGCCGTCCTGTTTGCGCTATTTATATCACCTGGAAAAATTGTTACACTCAGCTTACAGTTAAGGTAGATATGTAGCACGATTAATTTTATGATGGTTATTCTTTTTTGCTTCTTTTTCTTTGGCTAAAATAATCAGGTTAGCCTAAAATAAATGAGATATTTGGCAAATATATATATATATCTAACAGAATATATTGATATTTTTTTTCTATAGTATTTAAATAATAAAAACATTTGTCGAAAAACATTTTAAACATTTTTCCTCCTTGCTAACATTGGATAAAAATTTTAACTTTTTTAAAAAAAAAACAAAAACTCATTTTTAACGCTTGAATTAAAATTATAATTTGATAAAGTTGTAGAGATTTTTTATTGAGAAATTATCTTTCATCTGAAAATATTTCAATTACAATCTCCTGTCATCAATTTACATAACTACATAAAATGTTTTACGATCATTTTCATACAATGCTGTAGCTCTTAGAACAAATCGCTTCCCTAACTATTTCTGACAACAATGACAGAAAGCCATTTTCAGCGTGCCCATCAGAAATGTCCTATTTAAACAGCTCCGATGTGCATCACAACCAAATAACGTGCGCAGACCTAAGGTCAGGTTGGACATCTATTTTAAACACGCTAAAACTCATACAGCCACAAAATTTTGAGGCATCTCCAATTTTCGAACCTCCCATAAGCACCGATCATTCTACAAACAATGAGCCCCATTATACTCCATCGCCAACGGAACTCGTGTTAAAACCATTCACAGCAATATTACGCGCCTTTTACACCTTTTGTACGCAAGATCTCACTTTGAACGCATCATCCTATACAACCTTCCCAAACAATATTAGGATAACAGGACACTTGGATCTATTTATTGAACATTTTACCGAAATCTTTCGACTTTTCGCTAAAATCCTTACATTCTATTTTGCACCTAAAGAACGACAATCACGTCAACCAAATTACTTGTTTAGGGGTATTCATAGCTGTGTTTATGTGTTGTCCTATTGACTTTGTTGGTAATTTCATTTGTTTGTTGCTTTTATATTTTTAAATGTCTTTTTTTTTGATAATTTGTTTTCTTTATTGTATTCGACTGTTCGGTCAAAATTTTAATTTTTCGACCGCTCTTAATTTACAGGTGATACCTGCCTAAATTATGCAACATTGGAAAATTTTTAAAAAAGTTAATATGACAGCTGGTCGAAAACTCAATTTAGTTTGTAATGAATTCAATAATGTAACGTTATTTTTGTGACTCGTATTGCAAAAACCATTTGTTTCTCTCTCCTCTTTTTCTTTTATTTAAAATTAATGAATATATTTAAGACCATTTTCCTCACAGAAGCTACTTGAAACCCTGAAAAAATTTGTTTATAAAAGTGACGCTCCCTTTTAAGTTGGTCATTTTTAACATATTCAGATTGGTCTTTTTAATTTTTCAATTTGACCGCTTTTGTAATATTTAGCTTAATTCTTTGGGCATGAAAATTTCAAATTGCATTTTAAAAAAAAATTAATGCGCATTTTTAACTAAAAAATTCAAAAAATGCAATTTGCCCTTTTTTAAATAATAACTTCGGTTTGGTCTTATAGCGAAAGACTGTAAAATATTTAATAAACATCAATTATTTCTGAGATAAAACTTGACTTAATTTAATAATTTTTGTCGATATGTGTAATTTTTAAAATACTTTCTATTTTTACAGAAAATCGTTGTAATCTCGACTTTGGTGATTCCTTGGCTCAATCAATTCGCGAATTGGTCGATTTATTAGCCACGTACACTCATACATATATGAGTTTAACACTTTACAACATCAGTTTTATGGAATCAATCACCGGTGGAAGAGAAGCCTTGGAAAACATGTTCAAGTTTTGATTCCTTGTTGTACATTATGTGTTTTACATATGTGAACATTATTAAAATAATTTCTTTTCATTTTTTACATACAATATAGGTCTACCGGATTACATTCAACTGACGCCTTGTTCAAAACGCTTGATGTTAAGCATATACTGTTAATGGTCGATATAAATAGTGACCGATTTTCTGAAACAACCGATATGATCGATATATTTAAGGTTGTTATAATTTTTCGGATTTTAAATTATATAAATATTCAATATATTCTTTTTTATCTTTGGGCGCGTTCAAACTTCATTCATTTTTAATATTATTTGGAAATTAAAATTTTATTTTATTTTTTTTTTAAATTTGTTAAAATCTTTTTATTTCAGAAAGATTAGTTTTAATGCTAATAATATAAAGATTGGCTACCTTTTGTGAAAATTCGTTTTTCAAAAAAAATTTAAAATTTTAGATTTTTTTGGAAAATAATTGAAGTCTGAACGCGGTTATATATAATGTTGAGATTAAAATTTTTTATATAAATAAAGCTGGACAAAATATGGCTTGATCAATTAAAAACGATAGTACCATCTGCAGCAATCTTTAACAAAAGACCTGATGAGCAATTTACTGCTTCAAATTTTCAGAATTTTCTCACTTTGATATTACAAATCTTTGACTCATTAACGGACTTGATCTTGCACCAACCAATCTGGGCTGCAAGCTTTGATATTAAAAAAGAGGGTATTTGAATTAGATACATGTTCATAAAAAAATTGATTAATTTTATGCAAAATGAACAGGAATTAAATTTTTTAAAAGTTTGAATTTAGACTCTAATACATATTATTCTATCTATTTTTTTAGGGATAGGTCATTGTCGCGACCAAAAATCTCTATTATCCATTTTCTGCATTCATTGCTCTCCTAATCAGCATTCAAATGAAAAATTTCCCGATAATATAGTGAATTTTTGCAACAATTTAACCAATTTTAAAATGCATCATTTCCAATTTCGGGTATTGCCCCAACTTCAAACTTTCATACTGGATCATTTCCATGGAGACGCATATAAAAGAACTACATTTGTATCTGCCAATTCTGCCTTTAAGACAAGGCAACAAATTAGACATAACATTAATTTTTTCATACAATTTATCATTAAATCCATTCCACTACCAAAATTCTCAAAATCAAATACGTTGCCATATTTCTTTAGAGCTCTGCTCGTTATTTTGTTGGATCTTTTACTTACAAATGATCACCAGTTATCAATCGTTGCCATTTCTTGCCTAAGGTTGTACTCAATTTATATTTTTGCTATGTCCACTTGGTGTTAGTCTGCTTTAAGTGATGTTTGCGATCTCGATATATAAAAACTAAAAAATTAATTTACTATATAATTAAGTTAACTAATTGGTTATATTAAATAACAGATTATTGAATTTTTAAGGTTTTTTATTATTCGCATTTAGGGTGTCAAAATGTTATATATTCTTACCTTAGGGAAACTAAAAATGTAGTTGTTAATATTATTATTATAAGGTTAATGTTCTAGTTAATTAAAAAAAATCAATATTTAGTTTTGAGGTCGCAAATTGTGATTTTTGTCGTTAAATTTTTATGTTTGGATCGCGGACTCACAATAATGTTAGAAAAAAAAGCAGAATAAATTGGACAGATAATAACTTTGATCTGTTCGGGTACGTAATATTTATAAAAATGAAGACCATCAAACGCTTATTACATAGGTTGACAAATTTCAATGAGTGATCGACAAATATTATGACTTTTTAGGGTAATAATATACATTATGGCCTTATCTCATTGATTTTAATTTGCTCCGATCGTGGCAAATTTCTTAAAAACGAAAAAATAGCCGAATTGATTAATTTTGCAACCTCGAGAATACCTAAAAATAAATTTTGATATTGAATTACATGTAACTTCTATTTTATCTCAAATAATGAAAAATAAAATTATTAAGTATGACAAGCTTTACATTAATATTTAAATTTTACAAAATAATTGGCACCCTAACCTAAATAGGACACGTTATTTTGTCGTTTTTGAAATGATATTTTCCTAAGTTTGAATTTAACAATTTAGCTGCTTTGTATATAAAAATAATTTTTTTTCAATATTTTTTGTTTTTGGATCAAATTTCAATGTTTATAGCTGGCTAACAAAGTTCGATTAGAAAAAAACGGTAAAGGGATTTAAAAATTCCTAAGATGGCAGGTCTGGTCAATGTTAGCTCTTATATCTCAAAAATATGTCAAGCTGTGTTACTTTAAATTGTTCGTGATAAATAGGTTATTGATATTCGATTCAACAAGCTTTTCCGCATTCCAAAACACTGTCGTAAATATCCTCCAAACCTTTTTGCATGTCATCGTTCACCATTTCATTGCTTTTATCGGTTGTTTTGAACAATTTTCTTGGGACATCGGCGGCAACCAAAAGCAATTTGATATAAACCTTAATATCGTATCCTCGCCCGACACACCGTCGTCTGAACCATTTTCTTCTTCTAATAACGGGTCTTTTAATGATCGTTCCTTTCTCAATTACGATAAAGATCAGCTCTGCTGTGATTACACTAATTTATTGTGGAAGGTATGTTTTATACATTTTTTATGTGGGCAAGTTCAAAGTTACATTTTGAGCAACAAATAAATGTTTTTTTCGTTTTATGTTATCGCTAATTATAATTAGCCTAGTTAGCAAAAAACAAATGTGATTTATTGCATCGACCTTAAACTAATAATATATAAGTAATAATTTCATTTTATACCCCTTATTTTAAAAATGGTATTTTATCGAATAAAACGACTTTCAACTTTACCGCGCATTGAATAACATAGGAAATCAAATTTGAACTTTTTAGAACATTATTTTAAAACTTGTTTATATATTCAATGGCCTACAAGAATATTTTTGCTGATTGTAATAAAAACGGTAAAACTATCTTCTCTAATAAACTTCAATGTGTTTTTTTGCGTTTTTATTTATGTAGTGTTACACAACTACTAGTTTTCGCTCATATTATATTATATTTAACAGGTCCTTTATTACGGCATAAAACCTACGCAAGTCTATAATTCATTCTCTGATAATAATAATCAAGATCAAATTGTATCATTTCACGTTAGGGGTCATGAAAACAACGTTAAGTTTATATTTTTTTTTATCATTCGAAATGTTTTTTTTTCATTTTACATTTAAATTGATTGCCTTGTATAAAATAATACATTTTCATTATTTTCCAAACATTTTTTTTAGATTTACGATATATGTGAAAGAGGTTATTAATTCCATCCTTTGTCTCTATGTGCTAACTACCCTTATTGGTGACTATGGTCTCGCATTACTTGACATATCTTATAAGGTTGACCTTAACGATTGCAAAGAGTCGATCTTTAAAGAACGTTACAGTAATAATGAGAATGGTGAAGGTATGGTATAATTTGAATTATGTATTTTTTTTTTTTTGAATGTTCAGGTTTTTAAGCAGCTTTAAATACTCTTTTTATGAGGATAAAAACAAAATCTACAATTCGTTGCATTCAGAGTAGTGATTCTTTGACACTAAATTGTATAATCTATTTACTGAAATGGGTCTAAATAAATTAATCAATTTCTATCAAAAAAAACCAATGAAGAATCCGAACTTAATTTTAATTGAACTGAAAGATAACTACTTCTATGTTTGAGTTCCTCGAAGATTGTACTGATTTTTAGATTTTACAAATTTAGTTGATATTATTATAAGATTACTAATACTCGTACATATAGTACCCAATTAATACGTTGTAGATTATTTGAGAATTTATTATGATTGTATTTGTTTATATCTTTACTATCGATCTTAGCTACCGAATTGGAAAAATTGATTCCAGAAATATTGGCTTTACTTTCAGCCATTTACGAGCTCACTTGCGCTTTTGATCGAAGGCCTGGCCTTAAGTTACTGCTCAAGCGGTGCTTCTTTGGCTCATCTGCTCAATTCGAATCCGCTTTTCGTAATTTCCTACCCAATATGTACGCCGTCAAGCAATCCGCCTTCACCTATTACGGCCTTATTGCATTTTACGCATTCTTAAGAAGCCTAGAGTTTGTTTTCAATTATGAGATATTTGTTAAAATAGTCAGTTATGTATTTATGTTATTCCGATATTAACATTTGATCAAAGCGAGCCTTATTTAAAATCCTCTTAGAATGCAACCCAATACTGGCGTAATTCCTGACGAAACAACCAAAGTTACATCTAAAATGGGTCGTGTCTTTGCAAATTTTATGGAATCGTTGTTCTCATTTTACTTTTTGATGAACCCACCGAGCTCTGTGCCTGTACAGCTAAACTCTGCTACGTATAATAATAATTTTAAATCAAAATTTGTATTACAGCGTTTTTTCTATTGTTTTTACACAGGTTGACAAAAATTAGTAAATGAAAAAAAAGAAAATTATGACACTGGAGAAGGATAACTATAATATCTTAAATAAATTTTTCGTGTTCCAATATATGTTGTTTTCTTAGGTATACATCAAAAAATGGCACAAATTGACAGATATAGCCACCTCGAAAATGCCATTAAAAGAATAAATTTAATAATTCTTTTATTTTAAAATTATATGTAACTTATTTTCTCAAATAATGTGGAATAAAATTGTTAAGTAAAACAAGCTCTTACATTAACATTTAGGTCATATAAAATATTTGGCACCCCTAAATAGGACACGATATATTGGTTTTGAATAAAAAAATTATTTGAAGTTTGAATTTAGATGTTTTAAATATCAATATTTTTAACCAGTATTTTTTTTCTTTTTTAACATTATTCAAATATTCTAAGGGTTATTAGCTGGCTTACAAAGTTTGATTAAACGGATTTACTACGATAGCAGGTCTGGTCTCTAATGTTAATTGTTCTCTTTTTAATTTGTTACCGGATTTGTTACTTGTTTTCCCTTTGTGTGATAATTTTGCATACAATGACGAATTATTAAAATTTAATAAATACATAGATTAAATTTATTCGATCCGGAATCAAGCGTAACATTTGCCAAAATTTTCTCAGATAGCTCAATTCTATTGTCCAACCAAAATAACGTTAAACCTAAAACTAGTCGTAAAAAACGGATTGCAATCAAACCTCGAAATATGGTTAAAAAGTCTGTATCATTGGAGATTCATAATATTGAAGGTAGTTTAAAAAAGGCAAATATTTCTGCCAATGATGATAATCTTAAATTCATAAATGGCAACAGTTCATACCGTAATTTAACACTTGAAACAACTTCAACTGAAAACTACGACAATGGTTTATCCCGTGTTACAGAAACATTCCGAAAATTTGATCTCACTACTAATTATTTAGATGCATTTGACAGTGTAAGTCATATTTTTTAAGGCTGAGTTCGTTGATATTTGTATTTTATACATTTGGTCAAAGGTAATTTTTGCTATAATGTCTCGAATTGATCGCAGTTTTATAGAAACTAAAGCCTTCCATTTACTTAATGAAACAGTTACAATAAAGTTTGTAAAATATCAAACCTTCATTTTGTTTTAGGATACCCAAACGCACCGACTCATGTGGCAACGTATGTTAGCTTTTTTTATTACTCACATAGCTAAGAGTTTTGACGAAAATAAAGATTCTGAAAGTATATATTTCATTGGACGCGTCGAATTGAAAGCACTAAAAGTTTTTTTATTGCCCGTACTACAAAAATATGTGCTACGGTTTAACCTTTTCCCTAAGCATAATCCATCTTTAAATACAAGCCAAGAGGCGGAATGCGTTGACGATATAAGGGAGCAGTTAATGCACATTAAAAAACGACTTCAAGATTTTTAATTGTTTATCTTGAAAGGCAGGCACGTTTAAAGTTTGTTTTCATTTTTACTAAAAATTGTGAATTTTAAAAATTGTTTTACATTAAAAATTATTTATATACTTAAATAATTTTCTTACACCCGATGAATTTTTTTAAGCTTATTTAAAATAATTTATTTTTTTATACTAAATTCATATAAATATAGCTGATTAATCAGTTAATTCTAACGCTTAGAATATTTTTAAAATTGAACCCGTTTTTTTTTAAATAAATGAATGAACTTTAAATGCGCCTAGAGGTAAGTTATCATTTAATTGAACAATCCATCAATATATTTTATTGTAACTTGCAAACTTGTCTTAAGAGATACCAATTTTGTCTTTATTTATGTAATACAATACATTCTAATTATAAAGTAAAGTTATATTTAATAAATCATTATGTACATTGTTTATGTCTTAATTATAATTATAAATTTCTAATTATTGTAAAAATATTGTTTTTATAGAAATTCAAAACTTTGAAAAACTTGTAACTATTACTTTACGTGAATCAATAACATGACATAAAAAAGTTGGAAGAAGGTTGTTACGGTTTGATTTTATACAACTAAGATTTTAGCTATTTTTTATTTTTCATGCTAAGTTTCTTCAGCCTACTATAAACATTCGAATATCTCGCGAAATTTTTAACTAAAATTGACGCTTTCGCGAACTTGAGATTTAAAAAATAATTATTTTAATGTGCATAATAACTTCAAATATAAATGCAATTATAATATTAAATTATTTTTTTTACAAACTAACGGAGAAAATAAAATTGCAAGGAAACGGTGGTGCCTCTTTTGCTTTTTCTC
The DNA here is from genome assembly GCA_030555515.1 of Acutogordius australiensis. Classification (NCBI taxonomy): domain Eukaryota; kingdom Metazoa; phylum Nematomorpha; class Gordioida; order Gordea; family Gordiidae; genus Acutogordius; species Acutogordius australiensis. The sequence goes on from CM060243.1 coordinate 30,994,357, forward strand.
TCTTACACCCTTTTTCATCTAATTTTGCCTTTTTTAATTGTTTAAATTTTATTAAAATACAATTCCAAAATAAGTTTCAAACCTAAAAATGAAAAAGAATATGGCACTTTACTAAAAAAAAGTTGTTGTTTGTTTTTAACAATCATTATCTTTTTTTTATATTTGCGGCAAAACTAAATGCGATTTATGCTACATTTTAAAATTAATCATTTTGCATAATATATTTTTAAAAAATTTTTTAATGATTTAAATTGTCTCAATCTCGCTAAAAATGCAAATGACATCGTTTTTCAAATGTCTATAGGCTGAAAAATAGAATTTAATCAACCGCTATTATTTTTTCGTTAGGGCACGTGCAAAGTGAGTTTTTATTTATCGTGAAATTTTCGAAATTTTGAAGAAGAAAAAATTTGTAATAAAACGCAAATTTTAAAAAAGTTGCCAAATTTAATATATGCACATAAAATGCTTTTTCTGAAATAAAAAATTTTTGAAAAAAAATAAATTTTCAATTTTCAGATTTTTCAAAATTTTACGAAAATAAAAACTCACTTTGCACGTGCCCTTATATATCACAATTTTGGATGTCAAAAATATTAAGTAGTCTGTAGCATGTAATCTGTTAATTGTTAAATATCTATAACAATGGTTAATTTTTTTATAAATAAAAATCTAAAATTTTCTCCGTTACATTCAAAATGTTATATATATGATTTAAAATATCTATAATTTAGTGCAAATGGACTGACTCGTTTTTGATTTTCTAAGTTTGATTTTGTTATTTGTCATACGTTGGTGACTGGAAGACGTACTAATTATAATAAACATAATATTAAATTGTTTCCCATAATTTAACCTGAACACCCTTATAAAATTTTAAAAATGAAAGAAAATTAACTTAATTTTTCTAGGAACATTAGGCAAAAACTAAATTATAAGATCCAATTATTACCCGTTGGCCAATTTTCCATTAGCGAAATGCATTTGTTCTGTTAGGTTTTCGACGATGTCATTAATTTCGTTGTTGGTATCATCGCAGCCATGTTCTTTGCCATTTTCTGTTCCATTGACGACTCCGTTGCAATAATTGCTAGATATTAGTGCACCTTTATTTGATGTCTGGTGTGTCTTGTCCAGATTATGGTTTGCAAAACCGGTGGTAAAAAGGTTTTTTAATTTCGGTGAATTTGCGAAGAAATTTTTGACCTATCACGGCATCGTAGAAATTATATGTATAAATATACATTATAAAAATAATAATTAACCCAATTTGTTTTGTTTTAAACTGTACAACAAAAGTTTCAGGCATTTATAAGCTCATTAATCAGAAAGCTACCATTATCAAGTTTTTCCGTTTTTTCTGGTCAAATTTATATACTGCTAATAAACCTTTTTATAAAAAAACAAAAAGCAAATGAGATTTAAATTATAATTATCATATTCAATGTTAAAAATTTATTTGAGATGTAAAATAAAAATGTTACAATTAAAAAAAAATTTAAGTCTGCACGCGGTACACTTTAAATTCACTATTTTGAATAAAAGATTGAAGTTCCGTCTCTTTCCCTATTTTATGACTTTCTCGCATTTGTAGGGCCATACAGCGTCTCCTACTCCCCAAATTTCATTGTACTACCCCCCCCCCCCCCTCGGGAAAATCTCGGGGGTAACTTTATCCCCCCCCCCCCCCCCCCACCCAATTGTTTGTCTGATTATAAGCAGCCACTTCAAATCAATTCAATTTTATTTATTATAATGAATTATTATAATGATATAAATGTTTAAAATTATTGATAATTAAGTCATTATCTAATTGCAATAAAATGTCCTCTTCAGATTTTAACAAAAGGAGATTTTGGAAAAACATATCTCCCATTTTGTTACGAAGAGAAGTTTTATTTAATTTTATCTTGCTCATTGATCTCTCAGCGCTACAGCTGGAGAACGTTATTGTGAGCAAGATTTTATATATTTAATATTATATTTTTATTCTACAAATAAAAATATAGCTTAAGAGTATATTGTTACACTTTCTTTTATTTATTTAACATTTTTCGATCTAGCAACATAATTTATTATAATTTTAATGTTTTAGGATACTATAAAAAAAAATTTAATATTTATTAAAAAAAATTTTATAGGTGCGTTTAAAATTTCTTTCCAATCTTAAATATATATAAAATAAAAAAGCTATAATTAAAAAAAAATAGTATTATTTAAAATCACTTCTTAACCTACATATATAAAAAATTTTATATTTAAATAAATTTTTGATATAGTAAATTTAGGTAAAAATATGCCAAAAAGGTACTTTTTTGACAACTTTAATAGCAACAAAATGAAAACTAGATCAGGTAGGAAAAAACGGAAAGCACCATGATGTTAAATAAAATGAAAACTAGATCAAATAGGAAAAAACGGAAAGCACCATGATGTTTAGCAGAAAAAACTGCGCTAGAAAAATGTTCAAAGTTTTTGGTCTAAAATATGAAGTCATTTTTTGTCGACCAGTGTTATATATGTTGTGTGGGTAGACGTGTAAAAAATTGAATATATTATATTCTTGTTAAATAAAATACCCACTTTGACTGCTATAGTTACCCTCCTTTTTAAAATACCCCCCATAACTATACCCCCTCGAATACCTACCCCCCTCGGCCGTTTTTTTGGAACCGCTTGGTTCCTACCCCCCCCCCCCCCCCCTTCCCCCGGAGTAGGAGACACTGGGGCCATATCTTGATCTAAATTAAAAACTATTAGAGACCAGGCTTTAAGTAGATTTGTTCGCAGCAGTTTCAACTTAGCAGAATTTTATATTTTTGTAATCAAAACAATATTGATAAAAATTAATACTTCTTTTTTATTATTGGGTTGGTTGTTTTTGGATAACGATTCTCTCCGATTCGTTGCTAGCTTTTCAAATTTTTCGACCAGAAAGTTTTGGAAACGAGGCTTAGGAAATTCTAAAATAAGATTTAATTTTTGGCATTAGCAATGTACTTATTGTAAAAACATATTTATGCAAAAAATGTTTTTGATAAGGATTACCATATAAATTTATTGTCTTTCATACTTCACGATTCCATAAAAATTATCACCATTTGCAATGCATAAAAGTAACACAAACCTAAGCCCTCATACCTTTTCAATAATTCTCAGAGCCCTTAATATTGATTTTTTTTTACTAACCCATTTACAATGTAGGCTCTTTCTTTAACCGCCTGTATTAGAACGACAAATAGAACAGGTATAATGAAGTCTTGCTATGTAATTTTGTTATGGTAGCCACGGCTGTGGAAATTTCAGCATTAAAATATCGATTTAAAATACTAACAACTTTATAAGCATAGACCGCTGTTTTTAACTCCAATCAAGGTGCATTTTAAAAACACACATTGTTGCTAAATTGCGGAAAATTAAAATTAATTTGGGGTTCATATATGTAACATTTTTTTGTCATTTAAATATGTATACAAATTACTTGAGTCAAGCATGTTTAATTATTTCTATTTGATGTTTTTATAACTTGAATATGCTTTTGTATCATCAGCACCCCATTTCCTAGCATTCAGAACTCTTAAGAACCCTGCCCTTTACAAATTTTATTATAAACACATTTTTTGGCCCTTATACAAAAAAAAATTTCATTTTGGGAAAAAATAGTAATAGTTTTTCTAGTACTACCATATTTATGTAATTATTTCAAGTTAACTTGTTGAGGTTGGTTCTTGCAAGGAAGATTTGGTGCTGGTTAAAGGGGAAAAGATTTTTGATGATGAGGTGGTTGTTAGGGTTTGCAATCCATTTAATACGTGCTCGCCTTCACTCATTTCTTCCATCGCCGAATCCTGGCTCTTCTCGAGGCCGTTAACTTGAAGCGCCATATTATTACGGTTGTTACTGGTAAAATTTGGAAAGTTGGGAGAATCTCTACTTTTAACGAGCTCAGAGCAGTTTCCACCATTTCCCTTCTTATCGTTCATCGAACTGCGTTGTTGGTTGTACGGCAAGCAAAATATCTTACCATGCCCCGAAAATTTTGACAGCGAGGAATGGTTCCCATATGAGGAGAACGTTTGGGTTGAACTTGAAGAAGGAGAGCTAGAGTTTGCTGAGAGAGTTGGAATTACGATTTCCAGGGGTTTGGATGAGCTAGCAATTCCATTTGGGTCTTGTTGACACTGTGACAGGTTTGAACACGCGGTGTCGGCACTACGTACACTAGCGTATTGGCTAAGGCCAGAAAATAAATCTTCGATTTGGCGCAAAGTCCCGCCTGAATGACTATTATTGGCATAGTTATGGTTATTCTCGCCATTTGTTAAAATTTGCCTTTGAACACTATTCATCTCGTTGCAAGTCTTTCGAACGTGGCCGGAGTTACTACTAGTTTGGCCATTTAGTAATGTTTGACGGTTTTCTCGGCGAGTATCGACAGAGATCTTGGATAAATCCTCGTGAGAGGGTAAATCGTTATTCAAAAAATTTTTACGGAAATTTCGGGCCGCATGGTATGCCGCGTTGAACAAACGATCGTTCCTGTATTTCATCGCTGTTTTTACTGGAGTGTGGGGTTCCCTAAGCGGGATGGTCGTGTTTAAAACGTCCAATCCAGTGTTCTTCATGAAGTAATCCAAGTCATTGACATCACAGGGTAAATTAGCTAAAGGTGTAAAATTGTGCCCTGGTCCAGATGTGGTAGCATAAATGGAATTGAGGGATTTGTTAACGGTGCCTCCGCCGCCTAGAGCCAGGATTCGCTCACTTAGTTTGGGCCGGCATTTGCGACTTATAGTTTTAAGCGTTTTACTATCGAGCGTTGAAGTCCCTCCTATCCCCGAATCACCACCGAGGATGGAAGAGAAATGTCTGTGATTGCTCCGGGCCGGGGAAAAGGTTTGATTTATGAATACGTTCATTTCTTCGAAAGTGCCTGGCTCCTCTTGCCCTACGGACATGGATTTTGACGATAGTTCATTATTGTTGTTGTTGGCAAATAGCATTTCTAGTTGTTGCCGCTGCCAAGGTACAAGATCACTCGGGGTTGACCGGTTTAATATCGTAACGAACGCGGATTTCGCATGCGCGAAAAGTGAATCATTCCATCCACGGTGTATATTATTGCCGTGAAGCATCATAGTATCATCAAAACTAAGTTGCCCGTTTTTACCGTTAGCATTACGATAATTTTTATGAAACTGTTGTTGTTGTTGTTTGCTGTCATGATGATCAATCTGATTTTGGTCAAACACACGTTTGAAAACCCCCCGATTTACGCCGTTCAAATCGTTGTTATTTGTATTATCCATATCGCCTATGAAAATGGATGCTTCATTTTCATCCGTTAGGGTCATCGTTGATATAGAATTTTGATGATTCGAGTCATAGCTTAAATCACCACCGCCATTAATATTATTCCTTCTCCTCCTGCCCCTTAAAATGTAATTAGGGTCGCGCTGTATCGCGAGATTATTAACGGAACCGCAAACTAAATCTCGTTCGGTATTTATACTTCTGTTGTATTGGGAACTGAGCTGCTGTAGCTGGTGTATCGAAACTTCGGATTTAATGTCCTTCAAATAGGTCGTGGCGTGACTAGATTTCCTACGATTGGCTTTGATACGTTTAGTGGCCTCTTTCAGGCTTTTGGCTTTCAACTTGGTCACTTTAGAGCCCTCCAGTAGGATCCGTTGGGATATTTTAGTATCGAGGTATTGAACGACGTGAAAATGGTCCTGAATAGCTGCAATGTCCAGGGCCGTTTTAAAATCGTTGTTTAGGGCCCAAAGGTTAGCCCCGAAGGAATCGAGGAATGAAACGCAATTTAAATGTCCGTTCGTAGCTGCGTGATGGATAGCGGTATTCCCGCCGTAATCCGTTTTCTCGATATCTCCCCTATAAATAAACAAATTACATGGCTCTTAGCTCTGTCAAAAAAACTGATTCATTACAAATTAAATAAAATTTATTTTAAAATAAATTTATTGGCAACAAAAAATGGTTGACTAACCCCTTTCCCACGATGAGTCTCAGGGAGTTGAGATTGCCAAAGAAGGCGGCCCAGTGGGTCGGTGACATACCCAGTTCGTCAGGGACGTTAACGTCCCGGGTATTGGCCCTCTTAAGTACGTCTAAGCAGTCCTCCTTTGCCGCCCGGTGGAATAAGGTTTCAGCCGATAATTTCGGCATGTATGTAGTTATCTCGCGCTATTTTGATCAAATTTGTTGCACAACTCTGGTAAATCCAGGTGAAAGCTCATTCGTGAAGGAAGGATTTAATGTTTTTATAGGTCGTCGACTGATATTTTAAGTTTTGTATATTTATTCGTTAGAAAAGAAAATTGTAACGAGTGATTTTATTATACTAGATTATGTAGAAAACACCGCCTACTACTCTTCTATTTTTAGGCATTATATGGTATTTTGCGGAATTTTGGGTATATTTGCATCTAATACATCATCTAAGAGCACGTTTGTGGTTCCAATCAGTTGACATAAAGTTTTTGTTTAGAATAGCTGCCTTCAATTTAGTAATAATCATTGCTTTTGTCGTTGAATCAAAACACCAGGTCGTGGCTAATGAATTACACAAGTAAAACTTGTAATCGGATTATATGCATCGGCATTAAAACTTAATAAAACTCCTTTCGGATTATTTAAATAAAAACCATAATCCGTGTTCTTGTAAACTTTACAAATTAATGAAATCTAATTACAATTTTTTTGTTACTTTAAGATGCAAGAAAAGTGAAAAAGTGGATTTTACATTGCGGACGAGCTAGCAAATTTGGTGTTTTTTTTACAAGTATACATGAGAAAACAAATAATTAAAATTTTAGCAATTGTATAATTTATGCCATTCCTTTTTGACGGATTTATGTCACGACGATAGCACACTTGTGTGGAAAATGATTGCAGGTAGTAAAATTTGGAGATAGAAAATTTAATTTTTGGAATAGGGATTATTATACTTGCCAAAATTATTGTATCAGGAACAAATTTGTATCAAGATGTATTCAATAATTGTATTTATATTATAAATATCAAATTTTAATTCCCCACGCCTCATTATTTTCGTGAATTATTAATAATTTTCAAATCAATTATAGGTTTTCATGCCGTTCGCAATTAAAAGGTGTTTCCACCTTCCTTAATTTTTTTCTCCCGTTCGGCAGGTACTAAGAGTGAGGAAAAAATAAATTAAAGAACAGCAGCTAATCTTTCATTAGTCTAGCTAGTACAACATAAATAAGGGTAATATTACACATGGAAAGAAATTAAACAGAGTACTTATTATTTTTACATATAATTGACAATTTATAGGCCCATCTAATGTACTATCAAGTAATATAGGTAAAACAGAATATACTTAGGCATAGTCGATAAACAAAACCACCTGACTACTAACTAATATGAGAAAAAATGTCAAATTATTGTAAGGAAGTATGAATGAATCATTGGTTTATTAGCTAATCAAAGTTATGAATAGCAGAGAAATGATACTAAATTATACAAACTTATCTTAAAATTCCAATAATTTAATTTTAATACCTATAAGGAAATACGTTTACACGCTATTCAATATCGTTGATGTGGTGACACAAATGCAAAAAAGTTAGCCATAACAATAGGTGCGACATATTAAGGAGCATAAATGATTAAGTGATGTGTGTTAAATTCTCGGCTTATGCCAGACAATATGGTGGAAAGAGATTGGACTTTTACAAAAAAAAAGTGAGAAAAGGGAAGAAAGATTTAAATGGAAAGTTTTGACAACTATATATACAATATAATACATATATCGCCTTATCGTTAAATTAAAAACACCTGTAATGCAAAACAAATTGATGATAAATAACAATAATACAAACATACATTACGTGTAATCGATTTTTACCTACTGTCAAAAGTAAGATATCATGTTTTTTAACCTTGATTTTAATCATGAATAAAATTAAAATGTGGTATCTTAAATGGGGATGACAGCCGGATGACCGGAATAAAAATGCTCCCATTTTCGTTTTCTTATGTGCCAAACATGTCCCCTAGAACAGTTTGTATTATGAAATTAAAGATAACATTGATTAATTTTCTATAGCCATGTTATAGATTTTCAAAAATAAATGTGACTTAGGTCACTTATTTAAAGTATTTAAAAAAACATTGGAATTCTTTTTGGTTCTAAATGAGCACGCTAAGGTGTAAATATTAATTTACCAGACCCCTCTTTTCTAATCTCAGCATCTCCTTCCTTTAACATTAAAATCTTGACAAGATTTCTGCGTGAAATGTGACCTCAAAGAAATATTTCTGAAGTCTTTAAAGACAAATAAATATTATAACACGTGTGATATACAGGTTAGTTTTAAGTGTCTCTTAAATTATTATGGTTGGAATTAAAAATTACCTGAGATCAAAACGATATATATAATTGGAATGACGGACGGTCTCTTCTTGGGATCATGGAGAATACATTGAAGATATCAGTTTAGTGAAATAAATTACGAGTTTGTAAAGAAACGAATATGCGTTTTATAAGAAACTCTTGTGCTATAAAAGAAAGAATAATGCCGCGCGTGTCGTATGAAATTGTCGAAATTGTAGGTGCTTTTGAATGGAATATTTAAATCAGTTTGAAAAAAAACCTTAAAATTAAAGGGTATTACAAGTTCTAAAATTATGGCCATCGAAAAAGATAGTTTTATGGCGTTTCTTTACAATTTCTATTGGTTAACTTTCCACAAAAAAAAACGAATTATAAAAACAACAGGTAAATATTTGCTTACGAGATTAAAAACACAGGTAGAAAGGAAAAGATTGAGAGAGAAAGAGCAAAAGGTTATACTAAAAAAGGTAGCAGAAATTTAATTCTTATATATTTTTTTAACATGGCCGCAGTTTAGCGTATTCCGGTCAGCCTCTGCTATAATCGGTATAAACTCAATATTGCGGTACTCCTTAAAAAACTTATTTGGCTAATTTTGTGCGGATTATATAATTTTATTCAATTACCTAAAAATGTATAAAAGAGTCTGTTTGTGTAGCCATCTTTTAGCGTGTTTGATCTCTTAAGCCGGTTCGGTAGGGTTGTCATGTCAGGAAAGTTGGTTCAGTAATGACATGTCAGCCTCAGGGGTGGTTGTTCAAGCCTCGAAGATGTTATTTTAGTTTTAAAAAAATAAAAAAAAAATGATTGTCTTCCCCAAACTATTCCCCATAAATAGATGCCATCCTTGTTAGGGCTCTGATTCTTTAGAAACCAGCAAAGCAATAATATTTCTGGAATAAACTGTATCTCTCACACGCTGGTGACCTAAGATTTGGACTTATCTCTTGTATTTAAGGCATATCGTTTTATGCTCAATTAGGCCATTCGGCAGTTTTTAAGTGGTTGCGCCCGTATACTAATCAAAGTATAAAAAGCCGCTATGCGCTAAGAAGACTTACTGTGTTTAGGAAGTTCCCACTGAGCGGAGTAAGCCGTAGGTTAAATGTACTTCCCATGCTGCTACTAGGTGATAGGCCCTAAACGATATACTAATGAGAGCATAGATAAAACATATCGCCGGGGTGCGATTTATTCATTCCAGGTGGTATTAGTGCTGTTTAAATTTAAGAGTTCTATAACCCATATAACGTCCCTGAGGGAAAAGTCAGGACCTGCCCAGAGTATCGGAGCGCCCCTAGATTTGTTAGGCGCCTTATTGGGTAATTATTGCAAAAAAATTGATGTTGGACACCTTAAAAACGGAATCCCTGGTTCTTTGGCACCGGCTATATTCCTCTTATAGGCGCGACGACCCTGCCAGAGACCTTAAAATTCTTTTAACATGAAATTATGCAAAATTGACTGATTTTGCGACCTCAAAAATCCTTAAAGAATATAAATATAAAAAATCAGCTTGTAAATTCATTTTTCCACCCGAAATAATATAATTTAAACTTTATCAAGCTCCAATACATTTTGGTTTTGCAAAATATTTTGCATCCCAACCTATGACACAATCTTTTACTGGTTTGTAATATAAATATTATGTGAAGTTTAATTTAAGTTCTGTATTTTAAGTTTTAATATCTCTTTCGTTTTTTTTTCAAAGATTTTTTTAGAATTTTTCAATGAATATAACTGACGGCCAAAAAAAATGGTACACGGGATTTCAATAGAAGTGCGGTTTGATCATTTATATAGCTTATATATTTCAAAAAATCTGTTGAACTATGTTATAAATCTATTGCCAAAGTTGTAGGTTGAGTGTTTGTTGTATGATCTTGATAGAAAACGGAATTAGGGCTGGAAAATAGTAGTTTTAAAAGTTGTCCATATCAATACAAAGGTCGCCATATTCTATCATATAATTCTATATATAACAATTTATTGGATGTAATCAAATAAAAGTTTTTGTATTTACATCAAACTCACATAAGACTCCTAAGTTTTATTGATGTCTATGAATGGACTTAATCTTGTACAACTTAACCATACATAGCATAATTTACATCTTGAACAATTTCAAGCCACATGGGTGACAAACTATAAAAATGGGGGAAAAATTATGCTTGGAGGGGTTTTTTATCATCAAACCTAAAAAAAGGATGCATAAATATGTAAAAAAAATTATATAGTTAAACAGCGATTTGAATTTTTAATTGTGATTGCATTGTGCTGGTAAATATGGCAATGAAATCTTTATGTAATGGGTCCTAATATAGTTTGCAATAGGGTGTTAAAATAAACACATTAAAATTTAACAAATTTTAATTATTAGAAGACAAACTCTTACTTTCAAATTGTGATTACAATTTCATTTTATTTCATAAAAAAAATTCACCAACTTTCCACAGCCACTATCAGATGGTTTATGTTTCCCACTTTCCAAATCTATAAGTTCCTTCCCCACTGCTAAAGTTTTATAAATTGGCTAAAAAATTTATCTAAATTAAATGATCTCTAATCTCTGTATGTTACATGTCATTTGTTTTAATCTAATGTAATGTTCAAAGATAAAAAAATTATGATTTATACTATTTCCAATTTTTCCCAATATTAAACTTTTTAAGACAATGACCCGGGCCCAAACACTTTGGTTAAAGAAATCATTTATAATAACATATATGAAATATTCTTAAAAATGATAAAATTTACGATAATGATAAATGATATAAATCATCAACGTTTGAATTTAATTAAAACCTTATAATATACTAGACTAAACAGAATAATTATATATTTATTGGGTTTTAAAATTATTTTTAATAATTGTCTACCTACTCCTCCTGTCAGCAATTATTAAAATATATTTATGTGAATAATTAACCGGCAGGAATATAAAAAATTGTTAATAATTGTATATTGAGTATTAAATAAATTAAAAATCTAGCTAGCTATTTTTCTGACTAGTCATTAGTTCATGTTGTTGTAGCTGGTATTCCTGAAACCTTAAGGAGATCCTTTGTGTAACTTTTAGAGTCTTTTCTAAACAGTTGTCTGTACAGGTGGCCTAAACAATATTATATATAAAATTTATTATAAGTTTATACAAATTCACGCATATATTGATTGTATACCTTTATAATAAGACATAACATGATATATAAAAATTAAAAACTTTTTTAATTCAATAAATACTGCATCGGTAATTTTGACAGTTAAAACCACACCTTTTTAAAATGGCCTTATTCTATTATTTTTCATTTGTTGTAAATTTAATATAAAAATAATTTACTATCCTTAGCATGTAAATTTCATTCTACAATTTATATTTTTATCAAGTTTGCTACTGATTTAATTAACTAATTAGTTATATTTATATTAGAAATTTAATAATAAAATTTGAGAAGCGCAGTCCATTTATAAAGGCAATTATATTCACTGTGGACAATCATTAGATGAAAAAGATTTTAACAATTATACAGGAAGAATGTGTGTTTCAAGTATTTGGCAACAATTTGCTTGGGGCAATCAAGCCATAGATTGGTTCTTTAAAGCAACTTTTCAATTAAAATTATATAGGAAGGTTAAGAATTTACATTTTTTTTAACATAACAAGGCAGCAAAAATTAAAAATATATAAAAAAACTTTAAGACCCTACCCCTACATCAGTCATTATAAAATACAGAATTAGTATTGTAATAAAAAAATAAAAACATTCTATCACAAATGAAAGTAATCTACATTTATTTTATAACCATAAGTTTTATAACTGTAGAAATTTTAGGCCTTGTCCACCTCCAATTTTGCTCTACCATAAATAAACATAATTTTAAATCATTAATTGTTAGCACTGGTGTAAAATTTTTGGCAACCCAGGTTGTTAATTTTTTGATAATAAGGCAAATTTAAGCAGAAATGGATTTAACTATATTTTGAATTATAGTAAAATAAGAGACAATGGCAAACCATGGTAACAAGGGTGAAATTAACCTGGTGTGCATCCCCTTTGCTAAATGATCACTCTTGAGAAACTTAATGCAAAAAAATTAGGCCTATAATACAACATGCCCCCATGTGTCCCCAAAATATTTTACATACTTTCTTCCTATTCCCCCCCCCCTTCCCCTTTTTAAAAACCTTGAGTACAGCCAGGAGATATGTATTGAATTGTAGAAGTTTGGCCATTTTGCATTCAGAAACATTAGAATTATTATTTAAAGTTAATGGTAAATAAGTAAAATTTGTAAAACAAATTGTGCAAATAAATAATAATAAATAAAATTAAAACTCAGCTAAAAACTTTTATTTAAATGTATTCACATTTTTAATTGATAATTCACATATAAGTAAGGTAAAGTCTCTATTGAGGATACCTAGCTAGCCAAAGAAATATACAATCTTTTTACCAAAAATGACATGAAAAAATTTAAAATATATATCTCTTCTTTAATTAATTATTCAACATACTTCTTTTTGTGATACATCCCGCGTTGTAAAATCGTAGACGCAATCCATAAAACATGATTGAGCAATTTTGTTATATGATAATAAAAATTCCTTAAACTGAAACTAATTAAGCTATATTTTTAGAAACTTGGGACGCTTCGGCTGAATTTGAAGAAGTTTCCATGTGCTTTTTAGTTCTGAATGAATGCCACTTTGTGACTGCATGATTTAAATTTGCTTTTGCATGCGTTCTTACACCTCAATTATAGTTTTATCATCAACTATTATTTCCACCGTATTTATAATATATGCCGTACACAAAAAGCAGAAAACAGACTTAAAAGTTGTCTTATAACTATATAAAAAATAATAGACTTTAAGGCAAGGTGTTATTCGTGATCTAGAAAGACAAAAAGCTGATCAATTATCTGCAAACAATGGACAATAATTTAAGGTAATCAACATAAATCTTTTAACTCTTAAATAATATATAAAATTGTAAAGATTGTTGTTTAATACATAGGTAAAAAAAAAAATTTTAATTTTTACATAATTTTTGTTAAGTGATACTGATGAAGAGATGTTGGATGTCAATGACTGTGATGAAATAATTGAGCTCAATAGATTAGATCAAGATAGTGATGACTCATTAGAAGAAACATTAAATGATTTTAACATTACTGATAAAGAAACTAATCACTTAACTAATGACTATGACAACATTGATGCAATATATTTTCAAAAACATTCAAAGCCAGTATTCTCTGTTGACATGGACCTTAAAAATCATGTTGCTATTAGTGGTATGTTATTAAATGTAGTATATTTTAATTTTTTGAAAAATGTATATGGATTCATAGAATATTTACATATATTTCTCTTTGTTGTTTTTCCATTATTGTTGTCAATACTTATGGATATTAATAGTGATATATTTCATGTCTTCTCAATTTTTTAATATTTTAGTTGCTAACATATTGCAAAGTTTATGATTCATCTATTATGATAGCTATAATTTTCAACTTTCCTAGAGTTTTCAAATGTCCTCCTTTTAAACCAGTCTATTTAACCTGTTTTTGCTATTAAATTTTAAACCTAACCATGACATTCTATCTCCTTTGACTCAACATTTTAAGCTTAGTCCCATCTTGGCCCAGAATTACAAACTAAAGATCAAGCCCTGCCCAGTGCTGGCCCGTCTATAAAATGGGCTGGGCCAAATTATATCTCATTTTGCCTTATTTTTAACACTTTTCAAAATATGATAAATTTACCATCTTACAATAAAGACTATTACTTTTATATTCTTTTATTGATAACTTAGAGCAAAAAAAGTTATAGCTTGCAATAATTAATATCTGGACTATATTTGTAAATTTAGGCTGGGCCCAAAATGAATTGTTTTTTATAAAAAACCTGCTTGGTTTGAATTTTATCATAAGTAAGATCAAAAATTTTACTGCATGTATATTCCTGTACAAAATTATCTACAGTGTTTAAGTTTATTTTTCTTGGTGTGATTACACAGGTCAATAAATTTTTGAGAGTTATGAGCTGACTACGGATATTAAACCTGCCATCTTAGGGAATATCAAATCCGTTTACCGTTTTTCCTAATCAAACTTAGTTAGTCTGTTATAAACATTGAAAATTTTAGAAAAAAAAAGGTGAAAAAACAAAAAAAGATTTAAAAACAAAAATAAATTGAAATTTTATTTTTGCATATTTACAATAGTTTAACTGTTAAATTCGAACTTCAAATAAAACTTTCATTAAAAACTGATAATATATTGTGTCGTATTTAAGGTTGGACACGAAATATTTTGTATTATCTAAATGCTGATGTAAGAGCTTCTAAAAAAATTTATTTCTCATTATTTGATATGATAAATATAAGTAACAAGGGATTGTTATATGAAAAAAAGATTCCGAAAAATATTTTTTAGGGTATTCTTGATCTGTCAATTTGGTCAAAAAAGACCATTTTTTCGATATGGACGAATGTAAGGAGCCGAAGCCGGAAGAAACTAAGAAAAACGAAATATATGAGATAAGGCCATCATGGGGATATATTCTTTTATGATTTCATAAAATTCACGGTTGTGCCATTGATATTTGTTGACCTGTGTTATAATTCTGTCATTATGTTAATGTAAAAGCTATAAACAATAAGGCTAAACTAGATAAATTGCCTTAATCTGTCCCTGCCCTAGACTGTTTTTTTTATTTTAACCTCGGTTCCATATGTTTTATATATTGGCGGCATTGGGAGATTTTCGCGTCTCCCGACATAGATCTATTATTGCAACATATTTGATAGAAAAACAAATAACATAGGTCAACAAATATCAATGTCACAAAAAATAAGTTTATGAAAATATAAAAGAATGCATCCCCATGATAGCCTTATTTCATAAAAATTTTCGTTTTTCTAAGTTTCTTCCGCCTTCGGCTCTTTAGATCCGATAACGAAAAATGGCTTTTTTTGACCAAGTTGACATATCTTGGAAAAAATTTAATTTTCATTTTTTTTCATATTAAAATTTCCTTGTAACTTACATTTATCATCACAAGAGAAATAAATTTTATTAATATATCAGGCCCTTACATGAACATTCAAATAATACAAAATATTTCGCCTCCAAACTTAAAACGACACGATATATTATCGGTTATTAATCAAAATATTATTTGAAGTTTAAAAAATTTACTGTTTAGCTGTTGTGGATATGCAAAAAAACTTCAATATATTTTTGTTGAATCTTTTTTGTTTTTTTTTACCTTTTTATAAAATTTTCAATGTTAGCTGGCTAACTAAGTTTGATTAGTGAAAAGGTAAACGGATTTTAAAATTATTAATTTTATTAATATATCAAGCTCTTACATAAACATTTATATAATACAAAATATTTCGCATCCAAACTTAAATACGACATTAATATCGGTTTTTAGTCAAAATATTATTTGAAGTTTACAGTTTAGCTGTTGTGGATATGCAAAAAAACTTTAATTTTTTTTTGTTTTTGAATCTTTTTTGTTTTTTTTACCTACCTTTTTATAAAATTTTTAATATTTGTAGCTGGCTAACTAACTTTGATTAATGAAAACAGTAAACGGATTTAAAAATTTCTAAGATGCAGAATCTCTGTAGTTAACTCATAACTATCAAAAATTTGGACCTGTGTAATATTCAGAATAAAAGAAAAATAACCAAAAAACTGACAACAAAATTTTTTTGTCATCTGAAATTTTTGAGCCGGGCAGTTTTTTGTCTCATTTCTGCCTTGCCGCCATGGTTAACGCCATTTTTAATATCATGTTAAATAGACCTATTAATTTACTAACCTTTTAACAAAATATAATGGTTTAATTTTATCCTAATTTAATAAAAAAGTGTGGACGCGTTTATTTATATCCAAAATAGAGGACTTTATTTAGAAATATATTTTTTTAATTAGGGTTTGTATTGTCACTTTTTTATGTATTGTCATTTTTTCAATTCTATCGGATATGCAGGTCCAAGGCCAAAATTTGTGAAAAGCGGGAAAATGGAAATGTTATTAAACAATACAATTTAGTTAAGGAAATATGTGTATTGCGGACTTTGCTGTTTTTAAGAAAAACACATTTTATAAGTCAAACTAAGTAGACCTTGATATGGAATAAGATTTTTAATATCTAAGTTTTATTCACCATGCAATTAGTTTAAATATTGTCTCTTTATGATGCATTCAATGGGTTAAAGCCGGCTTAAAAATAACATTAGTCTTGCTCCTGTCGTAACTTTATTTTTTTTACTCAATCGTTTAATGCCCTTTTATGAGTTTGACTTATAATTATAAACAGTTTAATAGACTTTCAAAAAACTTGGGTAAAAACTCAGGTAAATTTAATCAGTTACTGTAGTTGCAATAACAATTTTAGCTAATATATAGTAATAATTACATCTTAATTTTGTTACAATACGTTAATCAACATTGTGTTGATTTCTATTATTCTTTTGCTCTTTTTTATTGTTGTATATATGTATTTTAGGAGGTCAGGATGATATCGCGTATGCCTGGATTTTTCCGCAAATTGAAGCATATTCCAAATCTCCTGCAGAAACACCGAGTTTAATCAAACCTTTGATTATCAATCCTATCGTTGGATTTACTGATTCGGTCATTTTTACCAAATTTAATGCCAACCGCCAACTCGCCGCAATTATAGACATATCTGGAAAAATTCAAATTTTCAAAGCGCAACAATTTTTGGATGCAAAAAGTTCCGATAAAAGAATTAATCCGCTAATTAATTACGATTTAGAGTCCGATGTATCTTGCGCCTATTGGCACCCTATATACAATACTAGTCTAATCGTCGGGACAGAGTCTGGCGAACTGAACGTTTTAAATTTTGATACAAGCTCAAAGTCAACCAATTCTCCCTCCTCCGACCTTGTTAAATCCAAGATCTTGGCTTCAGGAACCTCAAATAAAATTAACATGTGCCGGGTTGTTGATGACCACGCACTATCACCTGCAACGGGCGATGCTAAAAATTCACGTCTCACAAATCAAATTATTTTGGGTTATTCGAACGGCGACATTGAAGTCTGGGACCTCAGGGCATCCACTTGTCTCTTAACCATAGCAAATCGCCACAACGACAATTCCGGCCCTGAAACTGACAACAAAATTAATCGGCTCCCGTATCACACTTCAGAAGTCACCTGTTTAGACTTATATTGGGTTGACGCACCCAATACCACCCGATATTTAATTTTATCCGGCTCAACTGTGGGTCATATCAAATTGCATAACGGACCTATCGGTGAACACCCAGGTCGTTACCTTGGCGAATTTACCGATGCTAATGACTTAAACTACAAAAATATCGATCAACTTCCCAACGAACTTGCTGTCGTAGGTGGTGATGAGAATGCTGCTTTTGCCCAAGAAGATTTATCGATAGAATCCCTCGAGTTCAGCTCACACCCTTCCAATAAGGATCATTTCATGACCGCCAACCTTAAGGGTATATTGACCGTGTGGGATTTTAAGCAACGGCGTATTAACCATCAATGGAATACTGAGGTAAAAAAAATTTAATTCGCTTATTGAAATAGTGAAATTAAAATAATGTTTATATTTGGATTAAATGTTGACTGGTCCAGTATTTATCAATTCATGTTTTTTTAATTATAAATATGTAGTAGAATAGGCTCTTCTTATTTTTAAAAATGAATAATGACTCAATATGTATGATCCATGAAATATTTTTATAATTTGCCCGTTTACACGCTTCGCTAAAAATATGTCAATTATACCAGGCTAACGTTATTCCATTGTGTTAGATTTATATTATTCAAAATTTTTCATATATTGGGTCGAAGCCAATTGCATTGGCGTTCTCATTAAATATTATCGTATTATTCCTCGGATTAAACAAATTTTTAGGTCTTATATACCTCTTAAATTTTATAATTGTAATACATATGTGTTTATATATCCTATCATTTTTTAGTCCGGGATCACTAAAGCCCAGTGGCTTTTCCCACCCACTCCGGATGGTAGCAATCATTTGGGTAACTCGGCTAGTTTATTCCCCGTTTCACCATCTCACTCAATTTACATTGCTTCAGCTCATCTCGATGGTAGTTTTGCCGTATGGGACGGAAGGACTGGAGCTCCACATTGGCGCATCCGGCCACACACAGATGTTATTTTAGATTTTGTCATATCACCGGACGCAACCTACTTGGCCACCTGTTCGGAAGATTGTACAGCCAAAATTATCCCCCTAAAGCTCAATTCATCATCAACGATATTGAATGCAAATTATTCCCCTTAAAATTTTGTGTTTAGCTCACTTTATATAACAAAAAAGAATATGTTTTATAACATGTGTTTCATATCACTTTTGTTATATCGGTCTAGTTCAATTGCAATAGGCGGGCTTTGGGGTTTTAAAACACTAGTAAATTTGTTTTCACTGAAAAAATGCAGTGCCAAATCTACATATACCTTATTTTTTTACCTGGATTACTAAATGTATAAATTAAATGTTACGCGAATTACCGATCAGAAATTTTGGTGGGAATTGAGATCATTATTGTAATAAGAAATCAATTAAACGATTGTTTAGCTAAGCTGCACATTTACAATTTTCACTTGATTGTTGAATAACTCGTTGCTAAAGTGTTTAAAATTAAAATATTTGTCCGATAAGTTTGACTTGATATGCAAAGTATATTATTCGTCCTTGTGTCCTTATTAATTGGCTCATTTTACTTTATTCAAAGAACCTATGGCATCAAGTGTTATCAATGCGGATCATTAGAAAGTTTACATATTAAATTAATAAAATTAGAGTTGTTGGTGCCCATTGTTTTTAAACTTGGTTATATAAAGTGTCGCCTTTGCTTTTTCAATATATTGATGAATAACAAACCTTAAAAAAATTTAGTTTAAGTATTAAAATTGGAGAGATTAGAGCGATGATTTTACTATCTGTACTTTTAATACTGTTTTTTGTGATTCATTGCCAACCTATAAACATTTAAAATTCTATAAGTTGACAGAAGTATCGTTTCAAAATTCAAAAACTTATAAGTTTTTAAGATACTTTTATAAAAAAAAACAATGTATCACGCTTTCCGATTTTTCAATTCAAAATTCATTATACAAAAATATAAACTTATTCTTGCGTATTCTTAATAAAGAGCTAAATATGATATTCTTAATATAAAAAGTTTTTATTAATTTAATATCAAATTTTTTCAATATTTTTTAGTTTTTGAATCTTAATAGCTTTAGTTATAACACAGGTCAACAAATATCAATACACAAAATAATTATAAAAACATAAAAGCATACATCCCCTTAATAGCCATATTTCTTGGCGTTTTTCTTAGTTTCTTCCGCCTTCGGCTCCTTAGATCCGTTCACATTAAAAAATGGCCTTTTTTGACCAAATTGACAGATTTTGCGACCTCAAGAATACCCTAAAAAAAGTTTAAGAATATTTTTTTTACATAAAAATTCCTTGTAACTTATATTTATCATCTTAAATAATGAAAAATAAAATAGTATATCAAGCTCTTAAATCAGCATTTAGGTAATACAAAATATTTGCGTCCAAACTTAAATACGACACAATATATTATCGGTTTTTAATAAAAATATTATTTTAAAATTCATTTTGTTTATGTTTTTGAATCTTTTTTGTTTTTTTGACATTTTTTCAATTTTAATAGCTGACTAACTAAGTTTGATTAGAAACGGTAAACAGATTAACCCGCGATTATCACTGTGGGATCCATATGGACTTCAGCACATCTTGAATTTTATATATCTTTAAAAATATTATATATTTTGGACTAAATTTTTGTGTCTTTTTTCTTAAATATATAATACACAAAACTAGTGAATATTTGGCTAAGTCTACTAACAAAATTTAATGAGAAATTAAAAATTCCATTGGGGAACATATAGACTCCACCCTCTCAATTTCAATGTTGAAAACCATGGTATTGCCTCAATGTAAATTTAAACTTAAATAATTGCAACCTTATAATCTAGTTAATTTTTTAGATAATTATACTATATAACTATATAATATGTTTTATTTCCCTTTAAAATAGCTAGTTTTTATGGTGATAGCCCAAAATAATTTTTTTTATTTTCTTTTTTCATAAAACTTTTTAAATATGTTCTACTAGACCTAATAACACGATTTGATCAATAATGTAGATACATTTAATTTATTGACATGATTTATGTTAATAACAAAAAGTTGTAATCGATAAGTTTTTATTTGAGAATGTGAAATTTGTAATAATAATTCTAATGTAAAATTGTAAAATAAAATGTCAGAAACGAATTGGTTATATCATGTATCAGTTAGGTTAAATATCATGCGCTATCTTCTTTAACTCCTGTAATAAATCTAATTGGCCAAGTAATTAATCATTTTACTAATACAAATTTGCAAGAAAATATAAATTTTATTGGCTTAGTTGGCAATTAATTGTAAACTAATTTTATCTGGATGAAAATGTAATAAATTGAATAACACTAACTGTATCATGCATGGCCGTGTAATAAATCAATTAACTCAAATTCATATTATTGATAATATTTGGCAGAGCTAATTAAATATAAGATGGATGATCGTAAATCAACAGTAATGAAATAATCGACTAAGACACCTTACCCTATACAAAATGTATAGCGTAAGCTATCTATCACTTCTACATAAATATTTAAAAATTATGTGAAAGTGCGCAGTCGTCTTTTTCAAAAAAAACTTTTCCTAGCGAGTTGTTTCTTATCCTATTGGGATTCCCATAGTCGTGAGGTGTTGATTTGTGGTTGTAATTTGGTCGAGTATCAATTAATAACTATCCATACATGGGCATCGCAAGGTTTGGTTTATGTTTGAAAATTAACTTTTAATTATCAAGAACTTTCTAATTCTAATCATACAGAGGTGGTTTGCTTTGCTTTCAGTTAAAACGTTTTAAATATTTTTATTATTTATGCTTCCAGCGTAACCCTAGTTTTATAAAATATGCGGCTGATTTTAATGATACTTATTTAGTATACCGACTTAATTCTTCCGTCATAGCGGGTATATCACCGTCAAGCGGGAAATAAAGACTTTGGGCATAATTTAACGTTGGTTTAAATAAGCAACCTATAGAAGGAAAAATATCATACTAAACACTCTGGACTGTCCACCTGGCAACTTCGGACAAAATGTCACGGTTCTTTATGCTTGATAATTAAGAAAATTTGAAAAATAAATATTTATGAACTACGTACAATTGGCGATATTCATATATATAGGCGTTTATGCTTCCCTGTCCACTGCTAAAAATTATTTTGACCATATAAGACATTTTATTAATAAATTGCAGTATTTGGATTGGAGCAATATTTCTTATTTATCATGCCATTACTTGAATAATTCTTTTATATTTTTATATTGTAAGTGAACCTTTTAAAATTTAAATTGTAAAAACTTGGGTTTTAATATTACTTCCAAAATCTTAGCGTCCGACGCAACGCTTTAATAGCATGGCGAGCGTCATAGGCTGAAAAAATTGGAAACTTGCCATTGTTTGGCGAATTTAATTATCTATGAACAACTATTGTAAAAATTTTTGCCCATGTGGTTAGCATATCTTTATTAAGAGTTTATACCATCACGAATACAAAAATTATGGGTGTTCGAAAATTTCCGAAAAATATACTGGATACTTTGTAACTTAATAGTTATACTTATTGTAAACTTTTCCTAAAACTGGCGGATGTGTTTTAAATTTTCTTTGCCGAGTCAAATTTTTATTATGTAAATCTCCAGATAAAAGAACATCCTTTTTACAAAACTTAAGTAGTGCCGAAATTTTTTTTTGTAATCTGGAATACCTACGATAATAACCTAAAGTCCGAGTATTGAGAGAAATTTTGCTTTATTGTTAGGATCTCTCATTTTCATCAACGCTTCGGTCTTTTGAAGTATAGGTCTAATGCCTTGTGCACTAATCACATGTCCTAAATAATTTATTTTTCCCAAAAGAAATGAGCATTTGTTTTGACCTAATCTCATCCCATTTACTTTGATTCGACCTAATGCGATAGAAAGTCTTGCATTGTATTCCTGCATCGTTTGGCCAATGATAAGTATGTCATCCAGATATGCAAAAACACCTTCTAGGACTCCAAATATTAGCGACATTGCCCTATGAAATATTTGTGCCGATGCTGAGAGGCCAAAGGGTAAACGTAAAAATTGAAAAACACCTAAATGCGTATTTATCAAAACGTTGACGCTTTCTTCTGTTAATGCTAATTGAAGATAGGCTTGTGAAAAATCAAGTTTGCTAAAAAATTTGGCACCTGCAAAACGTGAGCTTATTTCATCAAACCTTGGTAACGGGTAGTTACTTTTTAAAATGACATTGAAAAATAACGTAAGAAAAGCAACGACTCTATAAACTCAAAAAAAATAATTTTTTACTGTTAAATAGGTTTAAAAAAATAAATTTTGTACTAAATATGTTAAAAATAAAAATCCACTTTCTAATTAACTAGACTACATTTGTAAGAAAAATGTTATTTACCTGTAATGAATAATAATTATAACCGTACCGATAAAAATTTCACCATACCAATATCTCAATAAAAATTCCCCCATACCAATATCATACACGCTATTCGGTCTCCTACGATTTCGATCCTGGTGAGAACACCAAATGTTAACAACAAAAATTGTAATCGATAAGTTTTTATTTGAGAATGTGAAATTTGTAATAATAATTTTGAAGTAAAATGTAAAAAGTAAAATTGTAAAATAAAATGTCAGAAACGAATTGTTTATATCATGTATTAGTTAGGTTAAGAATCATGCGCTATCTTCTTTTAACTCCTGTAATAAATCTAATTGGCCAAGTAATTAATCATTTTACTAATACAAATTTGCAAGAAAATATAAATTTTATTGGCTTAGTTGGCAATTAATTGTAAACTAATTTTATCTGGAATGTAATAAATTGAATAACACTAACTGTATCATGCATGGCTGTGTAATAAATCAATTAACTCAAATTCATATTATTGATAATATTTGGCAGAGCTAAGTAAATATAAGATGGATGATCGTAAATTAACAATAATGAAATAATCGACTAAGACTATTTAACATAATATGGAAAAATGAAAAATTTCAATCAGATTTTTTTTGACTTTGTGTTTAATAAAATTTGCAATATTCATTATTAATAACTTATAGTAGTCTATAACAGAGGTCAACAAATATTTATGTCAGAAACGAGATTATTATGAAAACATAAAAGAATGCATCCCCTTAACTGGCCCAATCTCATATATGTTTTAAATTGTTCTTAGTTTCATCCGTCTGTAGCATTCGCGTTCAAAATCTGTCTTATCAATAAATGGCGTTTTTATCAAAATTGACAGATCAAATGTTATCTTTAAGAGATTTTATTTAAAAATAGTTTTTGAATATTAGTGAAATCCCTTGTAACCCCTTATATTTTTAATAACATTTAACGTGAAGAAAATTTTAATATTTGGAGCACTTTAAATCGTCATTGTCTTTAATACAAGATATGTTAGCGCCAAACTTAAATTTTTACGATGATATATTATCGGTTTTTACACTTGAGAAATATTATTTGACCTTTTAGAGGGATTTAACAGTTTAAATTGTAAAAATGCAAAAAAAATTTAATCAGGCCCTATTTTTGTTTTTAAATCTTTATTTGGCTTTTTAACCTTGGGGGGGGGGGGGTTTAAAAATTTTAAGTTTATAATGGCGTAACGTTTGATCAGGAACAACGGGGTAAAAAGATTTGATATTTTCTAAGATGGCAGGTTTGATCTCTGTAGTTATTTCATCATCTCTAAAAAATTTGTTGACCAGTGTAATAAAAAATGTAAGAAATTCTCTCCCAGATGCAAGATGGTTAAAGAAATGAATCATAGGGCATGGTGTACAACACTTAAAGTTTTAGAGGTACTTAAAAATTAGTCTCCGGGAATTACGTTTGCTCCATTGTAGCATTGTGCGTTACAAATTCTTTGGTTCTACATTACATTCTGCAAAAATTGTTGATAATAAAAAATTTAATGGCATCAGATTATGAATTGCTTTTACAAATTTAAAGTTTTCTGTTAATAAAATTAGTTGAATAACTTTTTACCCAGGCACCTTTTTAGATAACTTTTGAAGGTGCGAATTTAATTTTATGATTTTTTGGACAATTTAAATTCATTGTCTTTAAATGAGTAGGGGTCTTAACACAATATAATTTTTAAGTGATTGGGGGGGGTACTTACAATTTGTGAGGCAAACATAAATTTAGATGTATTTGGGGGGCATGTATCATATGAAATTGGGGGTACCCCCCCCCCCCATATGAAGGGGTAGAACGTGCCTGTATACAATACATTGTATTAAAATGTTATTATGGATTATCTAGGTATATATTTTTGGAAATGTGTAATTTACAAAGAAAATATTAATTTTATGACCGCTCAAAAGACAAAATATTTAATTTTTTTAGCATTTCCTTTCAATGTTTTTGTTATTTTAGGAAAGTTAAATGTTTGAGTTAATTTTAAACACTATTGACATGAATTTTTGTCTTATTTAAAATCTCATGCATAAAATATCGTCTTTTGTCATTGAAATTTTTAACATTTTATATCTATAAATTTATTTTTGAAAATTTGTAAAAATGCTTAACCACAAAGAGACATTGTTTATGCGCCTGTAGCAACTATTTATGTTGAATTTATTTCAAAATTAAGAAAAAATAATAAAAATATTTGTATTTTGTTAAACACAAAAAAAGTTAAAATCGGAGAGATTTGCATTTATTTGCAAATTAGTGAACACAAACTCTTATTAATTTTAATTGAAACATATTAATTAACTAAGATATAGAAATAAAATTTGGGGTACACGTTACCCATTATTCACTTAAGGCCTCTTTTTTCATATTTTATTTTTCCAAAATTTAATTTTAGAAACACATGAATCATAATTATGTGGAAGCATTTTGGCCTTGGCGACATTGATAAAACGTGCTGAAAAGGCGTTTTGATAGTATATCCCATTGTTTTAAATTTACAGAAAAAAACAATTTATCTATTCTTTTTTCACCTCAAGTGCGGGTTAAAAAATTATGGGAATGAATCATTGTTTAAATAAATTAAAAATAGCAAAAAAATAATACAATGGGGTAAAAAGTTACATGAGGTGCCCAGTGTGTAACAAGTGTACCCTAATTTCGAACCCTATTTCAGGAAACATTTGAGTTTAAAATATGCTTGATTTAAACTTTTAAAGATAATTACGTGTTTTTTGATATAAATAAAAATGCAATTTTTTTTCGATTTATAGTTGTTCAATACAGAGATAGAATTGACAAATAATGATATAAATTTTATTTTAAATTTAAGCTAAAATATCAGCATAAAAAGTTGCGACAAGCGCCTAAATTATGTCTTTACATGTGATAAAACTTATAATTTCATAGGAAAAAATTTACAGAAGCCAGAAATTTAATGCCATAAAGCAGAAATATTCAAGTAAATAAGAAGTCAATTTTTGAGATAGACAAAATTCAAAAAAATACCCTAAAACAATAAATTAGATATTTTAATGCCAATTAATATAATGTCTTGTCTACAGTTTATTTATATTATTAATATTTTTAGAATTGTTTTTTTTCATGCTTAATTGAATTCAAAATAAATTTAAATACTAAAAAAATATTTAAATTAAGTTATATCCAAACAAATAAATAAAATCTTTTTTGCCCATCTTGATTACTGAATATCTTTAAAAATATTATAGATTAGGAGTCAAATTTTTGTGGCGATTTTTAGATATATAATAAACAAAACTAGTAAAAGTCTGGTCTAAGCCTAATAACAAAATTCGTTTAGAAATCAGAAATTTTACTACATATGGAGTTCAAACTGCCAATTATATATTAAGCATATAATATATTTGTATTGTATAATGATGATATGAATAATATTTTTTTCTACAAAATATCTAGTTTTTATGATAAATTATAGCCAAAAATACAAATATTTTTTTATCATGAATCTTTCTAAAAATGTACTACTAGACCTAAAAACACGATTTAATCAATAATAATGATACGTTTAGTTTATTAACAAGATTTATTTTATTAAATACAAAAACTCTTGAAGTTATAGAGGTTTAAAATTGGGGTCTGTATAGACCCTACTGTAGCAATCGCGTAATTTCTCACACTAGCATTCGCGGGTTAATTACCTTATAAATTTTAAAAAAATTAGCTGCTTTTAATTTCATATAAACTTCAAATCTATCTATTTATTAAATCTGTTTAGGTGTCGGGAATTGTCAAAGTCCATTCAAAAGGAAAGCTCGCATCATTGAAGGTTGGTTGAACATATTATATACGATATAAATCTATAGTAGGTTGGATGGCTATTTAACTCAAAGCTGAAATTAAAAATATATTTTTTATGACAACTCATTTATTTAAAAGTTCAAGAATATTTTAACTCGCGATTGGTAATGTGGGGTCCATACGGACACCAGCTTTTTTTATATTTTTAATATGTTAAAAATATATATATTGACCAAAATTTTGTGACTTTTTTCTTAAATATATAATAACCAAAACTATTAAATAAAATTTGGTCGAAGTCTAATAACAAAATTTGTTTAAAATTTCGAAATTGAATTGAGGTCCGTGTTGACCCCACATGGTAAATTTCAATGTTGAAAACCTTTATATTGTCTCAATGTATCGAACTTAAAGATTTGCAACCTTATTTTTAGTTTTTTTAAATATTTTTACATATTAAGTACATAAAATGTTTAAAAATAATCATAAAATTACTTTGTAAAATGTCTAGTTTTTAACAATAATAATAGCCAAAAATAATTTTTTATTTCATATTTTACCATGAAATTTTCATAAAATGCTCTACCCGACTTCACGATTTTGTCAAATTGATATATTTAATTCATTGACATGATTTATTTAATGTAATATGGAAAAATAAAAAATTTCAATTTTTCAGATTTTTTTCTATGTGTCAAATAATTTGCACTATTCATTAATGATAACTTATATTAGTCTATATTTAGAGAGCACGTTTTTTTTTTCTTTAAAATAATAAAAAAATAAAGATCATAGCTCTTGAAACTGTTGAAGTTATAGAGGTTTAAATATGGGGTCTGTATGGACCCCACTGTACCATTCGCGTTACTTAAATCTCACCTTACCATTCGCGGGTTAACTTAGCTGATATTTTCATAAGTCGGATAGAATATTAATTTTTAGCAACTCTGTTTAAAAAAATAATTAATTTATATTAAACAGATATATAACATTTTCAGTTAGAAGTTTATGAAATTAATCCATTTATTGAATCATCATCAGAACCCGGCCCCATTATCGATGACAATATATATGGCCGAATTTGGCCAAATTGACTGATTTTGCGATCTTTAGATAGAGAAAAAATTAAAAAAATATAGGCTAAAATTAATGTAACTTCTATTTTTCAATTGAATGAAAAATATTTAAGTCAATTAAGTTTTTACATCAACAGAAAAATTTGCACCCCAATTTAAATATGACACGTTGTTTTATCGGTTTAAAAAATTAACCTTTTTATATATAGAATCAGTTTCTTTCAATATTTTTGTAAAAATTCTCAATGTTTATTGGTGGACAAAGTTTGACAAACTAACAAACGTTTAGAATAAGTGGGTCTAGGTCACTATAAAAATAATTGAGAATAAAATAACACATTTCGGCAAATTTTTGAGATGTATGAGCTAAAAATCCTCATTGATTTGGTTATAATTTGTTTAGGTCAATTTTTAATAAATTTAATAGGGAAAGGCTTATGTTACAAATACGAGGATAAACGAGTTTCTATCGTTTCTCGCGGTATGGCATTGGTATGTGCATTTCAATTTTAAATTTTGTATATTGGCTCTCAAACAAAGTGGTCAATAGCGTTTTTATTCAAAATGTTCATCCACCTCTAATTTGAAGTGGACTATTAATGCGTTAAGCCTCAAACGATACGTCTAACACCTAGGCAGGGCCGGTATAGAGCCAGCCAAACTGTCTAGGGGCTCCAGGCAATTTCCATTTAATGTAAGGTTTTTAAGCTATAATGTTGTAAAAAAAATACGTGTTTTAGGCTCCTTACAATTTTCTTAACGGCGCTCATAAGTAAATAACCGGCGCCTAAGTCGCCAGGTTATTTATTTCACTAGATAGGCATTAGCTTTTCGGATGCTAAATTTTAGATGGGGCGCTTTTAGAGGTGAGGGCAAACTTTTGCAAAGACATAGTTAAAATTAAAAAACTTATTAGTTTGGCGTCTAAAGCCAATATTTCTTAATAAGATTCTAAATGCAAAACATCTCGTTCATGCCTGGAGCGCATATAAGTTTTGTTGTGCTCTTCCTCGAGTTAAGCAAAGTTGGGCCTGGTTAGTAATTGGATGACTGATCGCCAACAAGCCGTCCATTTTTTTAAACCTAGGCTTAAAAAGCTAGGTCACTAGCGTGTGAAAATTAACTCTGCGGAATCACACGCTGGAATTAAAGAGGCAAAATTCTGAGGTAACATTGGCGAAAACTCCCAGAAAATTTCTATGATACTACCACAAAAAACGGGTATATTTTTTATCGGCGGAATGTTTTCCTAAGGGGGTTCCAACGTGACTCCTCCCAGACCTGTTTATTCGTCGGTTTCCGTGACTTTTTTTAGATTTATCGTAAACAATTTTTAAACTCAAAAAGTCTCTTAAACTTTTATTCTTTTTAAACATCTAACTGCAATTCAATATCCATATTTTTTAAATGTCGCATAGTTTTTAACAAATTTTTCCTTCAATTATGTAATCTAAATTTAAACTAACAACATGGAAAAATAAACGTTCCATTCAATTATTAAATTAAGATTTTACGCAAAATGAAAATCATGTATGTGGACTTAATTTTTAAAAAAAAAAATTTTAAACTGAACGTTCCGAGTATTAATACGCCGAATAAAAATTAACAAAATGTCTTTGAACAAATTAGTCAAACATTTGTACTCGTTTTAGTGCGATTATATTTGGTTATAGAAATAACATGGATGCAGAGAGGAAAAAAACAAAATCAAAAAAAAACTTGTCAAAATTTATATAAATTAAATAAATATTTCAATATTTTAGATAAACTTAAGAGAATTCTTCATGTTTGACAACTATAATTGGCCAAGTTAGCTCAGTAGCAAGTTTTAAACGAAGCAGGTTTGGGTTCTAATCCATGCAGGCGTCTTTATTCTTTGAAAATAATACACATGTTCAATCACATTGAAGCTGCTGAGTGTCCGGTTAAGGCTGTAGACCCTAAACTATATGCCTAAGGTGAGAGCCTAAGCTATAAACCTAGGTCGCCAGCGTTGCGAGCAAATCTACATTAACCTGCCGGCATTATTAATTTTTTTGCTCAGATTAAAGGAAAGCCCTAAACGAGTATGGGCCCCTTCCCTATATGGGGAATTTGGGGGAAACCTCAAACTCAATTGTTTTTTTGGCAACTATAAATAAATCTATAGAATTTTTAGATATATTATATTATACTTCCAAATATAAGTAATTTGTATAATGATACAAAGCAATCTCTTAAATTTAACTAATATGGTTTTAATATCTGATTTATGAATTCGGTATTTGTAGAAATGTATACAAGATCCCAATTTGGAATGTTGCAAAGACGATTACTGCAATTCGGCAAATATGCCCTCAAACCTATATGTGTTCATGTTTATTCTCATCAATTTAATACCAATCAATTGATATATTAAGCAGAACATTTTAGCTTTACGCATACACAAATAAAGTCTCACAATTCTTAATTAAAAATGTTATCACATGCGTTAAATAAAAATGTATACAAACTGGTACTTTATATTTTATTTTTTTATCCCTTTCAAACATTTATGGGATAAATATGTTGTTTAAACCAATATATATAACAGCTCCAAGCCATTTTGTTGTAAGCCATGATTATATTAGGTAAAAGGGATGCAAACAATATCTAAATTTAGTTTTTATGCAAATCAAAATAAAACACAAATCTTATCTATTTTAATTATCACAATTGTTAACTAATAAATTTACTATTCAAAGGTATAAAATAAGTTAATAAATAGTATATTTTGCTAAAAAAATGAAACTGACACATATTATCTTTTTTTATATTATAATTCAATTTATAAAAAAAGCAAATATTAAACATTTAAAGTATATGATAATTTTTTTGGCAATTTAAATATTAATTTAATTAATTTCATTACAATATTAGGAAATATAGCTATAATAAAAATAAAGTTGAAAGTTATTGAAAAACCAAGGATATTGGAGGGATTTGAACATGTAGTTCCCCCTCCTCTTAAACTTATTTAATGCATTACAGTCTCTTTTCACAATTTCAAAAATGGCTATATCTTTCTTTTATATTGCAAAAAAATGACCAAGGATAAAAAATATTTATCAATAATGTTGCCTAAATTTATAAGGAGTATCTAGAAATTGGCAAACTAGCAAGATTTATAATACTTATATTCTATATATTTTTGCCATAAATCAGGTTAGCCAGATATAATTTTTAAAAAAATAATAATAATAAAAATATTTTAAAGAGTTAAAGCTTGTTAAAAAAAATAAAAAAAATTAAATGTTATATTTTTTAAATTTTTTTCTTGAAATTTGGATGTTTAAAAGGCTTAGATGTATTAATTTTAACTGACATAGAAAAGTTTTTCTCAAAAATTTGTTGACAGGTGTTATTGTAAATTTCAGAAAATTTTATATAATGGTTTTGTGTTTATTTTTTGTTTTTTTTGACTTTATTTTCCATTTATAAACTTTATTTTTAATTTGTTTACTGGAAATTAAATCTTTGTGGATTTTTGTCATGTGAATTTTGAGGTTACCCTTTTGAGTAAAATATTTATAACATAATGTGCAATTGTAATTTTTGGTTTTTTGATGAATTGTGAGTTTATGTATTTCCAAATTACCTCTTTGTTTAAATGCCTTTTTACATAGATCCCATGTAAAAGAGGTTAATTCTAAATGCACCTAAAAAATTTAATGATTTAACTATCAAATAAACTAAAATCTAATCTAATTTTCAGCAATAGCAATTCAAAACAATTTTGAATAATAAATTAAATAATTTTCACAATACTAAAAATAATTTACCTGAGTTACATGTGTTAACAGTATACCCTTAGTAGTATATAGTTTTCCACAATGTGAACATTCATGAGATTTAGATCTTTTACTAAACCTATTGTTAACAAATGAAGAATTAGAAGAGTCAGATTTAATTTTGATACTTAAAATGTCCATCAAAATAATTCTATCTATATATTAATTATTTAAAATTTGAATTTAGATTCCTATTTAATTTTTTCATGCATACATGTGAATCATATGGTTATGGCAGACGACGGATGTATTTTAAATTATCGTACTGATCACAAGAATGAATATATATCCGAGCTTGAAAAATATTTAGATTTAAGTCTTGTCATAAATGATATTGAAAAAAAAATTAATAAATCATTTAGGTATTTTTTTAATTAATATAAAGTTACAGAATAATAATGAATCCAGTTTTGATTAATAAGCATATCAGTATTAATAACTATATACTATTTTTATAGAAAATAAAATAAAAATTACTAAAATACGGGAAAGTGAAGTTTGATATAAAATCATCTATACATTTAGAAAATATCTGATTTTGAACTTCTTGTAAACTTGAAAATGCTTAAAATGAAACAAAAATGCTACCATAATATTGAAAATGATGCTAGAGTAATTTTGACTATAATAATTTTAAGTCATATGAGATATATAAGGGTTTATCTCATAAAATAATTTTACTGGAAGAGAACAAACAAACTATAGAGACTTATCCTAACATAGGTAAACACTATTTTTATTTATTATTGATAAATTGACTTAATTTTTATGTAGAATAATAGATTATAAAACTTTGAACATAAACTTTCCAAAACTAGAAGTGATTCAGGTTTATATAAACATTTAACCATTTCAGACATTACCAAATATAGGCAACACTCTAGATAATAGAATAATTATATTTAAAAACATTGCAATAAATGATATTCCCAGATATCAGAATAAATATAAAAATAGAAAATATGTGAAAATTGAATGCTTAAAGATGGTAATATATATTTATGGTATAATCACTAAATTTTTGCACCTACCAAAATTTGTAATTGAATAAAAAAAATTGCATGATAAGTGCATGAATATATTTATGTCATTAAATTAAAAATTTAATAATTTTTTTGTTATTTTCTATTATTTACATTTAATAATTTTTTACAAACCTTAAAGAATATTCTTGCGATAAAAATCCCATATTTAGTTTTCTTTCCAATGCCTCCATTTTTTAATGCCGTCCAAAGTTTAGAAAAAAAATTCACAAAATTTCTTTAACTATTTATTTTTTAAAAAATCTATTGGTATATTTAGATTCCTTATAAAAAACTTAACTCAAAAAAGTTATAGTTCAAAATTCTTCCCAGTTTACTTCCAAGTAGTTTATAATCAAAAAACGGATTTATGACAA
This sequence comes from Acutogordius australiensis, assembly GCA_030555515.1. NCBI lineage: Eukaryota > Metazoa > Nematomorpha > Gordioida > Gordea > Gordiidae > Acutogordius > Acutogordius australiensis. The sequence goes on from CM060243.1 coordinate 31,027,443, forward strand.
AACCATTAATTTTATAAAAAATAAAACAAAATAAAATATTATAAAAAATGTAGCTTTACGTTTATAATGAATATTTTCGTAATCTAAATTAAACATTTGTTACTACCCATAAGTTTTATTATATAGAAGCCCAAAAATTGCCACTACTTTGACACCAAATAATTAAAAATCTGAGGCATTGGCTAAAATTCTGATTTCATATTCGTTTTTAGCACCAAAAAAATGCCAAATACTATTGTTGTCACAAATGATGCTTAAGGTTGTTTAAGTTTTGTTGTCCAGTGTTATAAGCTAATATATGGAAAACCAGTGTTTAATTATTTGTAAGAGTTGGAGTTCAAAATATTTGGCAAAATTAGCCATATTTTGAACTCAACTCTTTACCATTTTTTACCCCCCACCCTTATTTGAAAAAAATTAAATGAAAAAAAAAATTCCTTTCTCTTGCAACTCACCTCAAAAAAAAATCCTAATTGTAAAAATGAATAATTCTCAAAAAAAATGCATTTTGTTTCTTTTCTCCTCAAATGAGCTCAAATGGCTTCTCTGAACAAGCTGAATGAACTTTAAGATTATCACAGGGAACTGCTGCCAAATTTGGGTATAATTGCTTTGAGTGTGAATTAATTAAAAATGGCATTTAGTACCCAAGAATACCAAATTAAGGAAATATTATTTAAAAGTTAATAAATCAGAGCTTGGTTCTTTAAAAAACTTATGAAAATTTTAATTATAATAAAATTTAAAAATAACAAAAATGAGTTTGGCCATATAAAAAACTAAAGTTTTCCAAAAATTGCCCAGAGTACCTCACTCCGACTCATTTGAAAAAATTCCATATTGAAAAAAAAAGAAAAGAGGTTCATCAATACTATCAAAACTCCGTTTTACCAAAAAATAAAAAAATTGAGTTCTTTTTTATTAAAATGAGAAATATTCATTTTTTTTATAAATGAAAATTTTTCATTTGAATATTTTTCACCCCCGTGAAAAATTGAATTCCCTCATATTCACTTTTTTCTTTCCTCACCATTCATTAGAATTGAGGAATTCACTGCGGCTGAATTCTTTTTTATTAAACACTGTGGAAAACAATAAACATCATTATTTATATTTCTATGGCAACTATCTTTAATATCACAGGTCAACAAATTTCAATGGCACAACCGTGAATTTTATGAAAACATAAAAGAATATATCACCATTATGGCCTTATCTCATATATGTTTTCCGTTTTTCTTAATTTATTCCGCCTTCGGCACCTTAGATCCGTCAACAAAAAATGGCCTTTTTTGACCAAATAGACAGATCTTACTGAATATACCCTAAAAAGAAAAAATTTAAGAATCTTTTTTTCATATGAAAATCGCTTGCATATATTAATTACAACAAATAATGAGAAATAAATTTTATTAGTTCAAGCTCTTACATCAGCATTTAGACAATACAAAATATTTCGCGTCTAAACTTAAATACTACACGATATTTTATCGGTTTTTAATGAAAATATTAATTGAAGTTTAAATTTAACAGTTATTTTGAATATGCAAAAATAAAATTATAATTTATTTTTGTTTTTGAATCTTATTTGGTTTTATGACCTTTTTTCCTAAATTTTTGAATGTTTATAACTGTCTAACTAAGTTTTATTAGAAAAAACGGTAAACGGATTTGATATTCCTTAAGATGGCAGGTTTGATCTCTGTAAATAACTCATAACTCTCAAAAAAATGTTGACCTGTGTATTAAACCATAAAAAGTAATGGCAATTTTCTTGTCATACGCTGTATTAGGCATAATTTAAAGTGTCACTCAAATAAATCAGTGGCAATGTCTTACACTCAAGATTTGAGCACAGAAGGCATAGACACATGTGCAACTTTTTTGAAGCTGCTGAGTGACCTGCTTAGACAAGGCTCTAAACGATGTGCCTAAATTGGGAGCCTAGGCTTAAAATCTAGGTCACTGGCGTGCAAGCAAATTTAACTATTTAACCCAATGGCAATATATATTGATTTACTAAAATTAAGCGTCATACCTATGGTACGCACCTATAAGGATAAACGTATGGGGGAAACCTCACATCCAATCGTTTATTACTCATTGATTTTTGTTGACCTACCTTAGACATGGCTGCAATTAATAGATGACAGCCAAAAAATTTTAGAGATAGAATTAACAATTATTTTATATCTATAAAATTTATGAAATAGATGGCTCTCGATTGTGCAACATATGTATGTCAATATGATGAAGATTCCGAACCATGAACACTCAAACATATTTTTAATATAAAATTTATTTATTACATGTATATTATTTAATATTACATATCATAGTTTTCTGAAATATAAAGTTTTAACATATTTATTTTAAGACATAAATATTTAGGTAGATACTTATAAAGACAAAGTATATAATAAAAGATATCATTTTATGGGTACACTTAATATAAAACAAATTAAAGTTTTATTGAATAATATTAAAAAAACTATACAGGTGTATATAATCAAAAAAAAGAAAAATGTTAATATTTATGTATATATTATGTGGTCTGGCGTAAAAGTAGATAAGTTGGTTCATGGTGAGGCGTCAGGTGATCGGGACCTGGATTTAGATGCAGATTTTCTATCACGCATTTCAACATCATTATCATCTTCGTCGTTATGGTGGGATCGGGTAGGACTGTGCGAAGCTTGGCGCCGAGGCGATGTAGCAGAGGGTGAACGGGTCCTTGACTTGCTTCTGCTCGTCTCTTTGGCTGCCGCACGAACCGGGGACCCCGAAGCCGAACGAGATTTGGACCGTGACTTGGAGGTCGATCTGTGTCTGCTGCTACTGTCCTTGTGATGGTTATTGTTTTTAGATTCGCTCGCGTCTCTGGTGCGGACGGCAGGGCTGCGTTCGTGCGAGCGGCTGCGGCTTTTAGTGCCGGCCCCGCGTTTCTTATAATTTGATCGAGAGCGGGACCGCGAGCTCGAACGACGATGACTCCGAGACCTTGACCTAATGAGGGGGGAGGCAAGACACAAATGAATATGTGGGATTAATTTAGAGTATATGAACAGAGAGTAAAATTATATATTAGTATTATTAACATGTTTATATGGTTAACGCGAGTAATCTAAATATAAAAAATTATACCGCTTATTCCTTTTTTCTTCAACAAGATGAATCTTCCTCCCATTCATTTCGTGGCCTTCGAACTTTTCAATTGCCTTTTTCATGTCCTCGAACGTTGCAAACTCGACAACTCTATATATATATTAATTTAAATACATAAATCATAATTATAACTATGAAAAATTATGACAGTCGATTTGATAATATAAAGTTATTGTAATTTTTTACATATAACAGGTAATAATGCATTACCCCTCATTTCTTTTCGATTTATGCGCATCGGCATATGTAACTTCACCAGCTGATCTCATTAAATCTTTCAAATCCTATAATAAATTATTAATAAATATATTAAAAAGAGAATTGTTGGATAAATCAAATTTTTATATAAGGTGAAAAGCGACAGGTCATCATTCTGAGTAATCACTTTATTTAGTAGTGTAGCCTAAGAGAGAGGTGGCAATGTAAAGACCATAATCACAGAGCCCCAACGTTGTGGGAAAAGAGGAACCCCCAGAAATAAACGTGTAATGTGGTATGTAAGTTGAGAGTGTTTCTGAAATCGGTAAATGACCCAAAGTTATCACATACACAACCTCACAGATAAAGAGAGAGAGTAGGCCCCTAAGAGAGAGATTAAGACCCCAGTAAAACCCTCGCATCGAGTGATAGATGGGCAACATCACAGAGCACTCATCACACACATCTTTAACGTTTTCAGGTAGTAACCTTTTACAGCTAGCTATGTGATGCTCATTGTCTATATAGCGTTTGAAGAAGAAAAAAATTGAGTGAACGTAAATTGTTTTAATCATTTGAAAATTTATAATATTCATTTTGGTTTAAGAGTAACACAAACTAATAATGTTTCATGTTTGTACCTGCCAACTAATTCGTGTGGAAAGATTTTCAACTACAAGTCGATAATCCGTTCTGACAGGGGGTCCATATCTAATAAAGTATAATAAAATAAATTATCAATATATATAAAACTATAAGCTATATTGAAAATAACAAGCAAAAGAATCAATAATAAAAATGAGTCAGGGCAAAAATATTTACAAAACATTGGTCTGTAATATTCATATATATTTTAAGGTAGGGTATAAATTTAATGTTTGCTTAAAATTACGAAAAATTTGCAGATCTAAAAAATCATAGAAATTTTAACAGTGCACAAACTATATTTTAAATTAAAACTAAAAATCAACAGATAATTGTATGATTAAAGTTGTAATGCCTAGATTACCCCCCATCCCTTACATAAAATCATAATCGTTACCTTTCCCTATTCCTTCCACCACCACCAGCACTACTACCGCCATTCCCACCACGTCTGCTAGACCTGTCATCATATCGATCTCTGTCATAACTGCGCCCACGTCCTCCACCCCCTCCACCACCACCTCCTCCTCCATATCGATCCTTTTGCAAGTCAAATCGATGGGGGAGAGGAAATTTTCCACCACGGGAATTAGGGCCCCTTGAAAGCTCAACAATAACTCTGTAAAAATAGAAAAAAGTGATTAATAAGTCAATTTAAAATCATATCCAGAATCCAATCATAAAGATAACTAATTAAAAAAATAAAAATCAGCATACAAATGACTTGTATAATTGATAATTATAATTTGTAATCTCTTTTTGAATATTTACCGTTTAATATTATACATATAACCAAACTGTAAATTTTATATAACAATAATTTTTGGACAATTTTATATGCCCAACCTTAAGTTATAAAACGTGAATTCAAATATAATTTTGGGCAAATGGACAAGGGTCAGAGTTTGTTTAAATTTTCAAAGATTTTTATTTGTTGTGTTGACATAAGAAACAATTTTACAAAATGTCATTAAATTATTAGCATTAAAAAGATTTTTTTTAAATAAAAGTTATGAAACATTTATAAAAAATTAAAATGTAAAATATAACCAATTATAACAACTTCTAATATTTTTCAATTTAATCTTGTGAAATTTGTGGCAAATAATCTTTGAGCATTATTACATCTAAAAATACAACACTATGCATATCTACCAAAAATATCAAAATAGTTAAAAATAGGTTCAAAAAATTCAGGTATTAATTTAATTTGTGAATTTTTTACTCTCCAATCGAATTTTTTAGTAGTGCTTTTAGATACGTACGTTTTTACATTTTAATAATGTTAAAGGGAATTTCCTGACATTGATCAGCCATAATGCATCAAACTATTTGATCTTACAAAATAATCACCAATTCTGTATTTAAAGAATGAAACCGTGAATATTTAAAAAGAATATCAAAATTGACAAATTTCAAAATAACCTCATGTTTTTTGTAAAATAAACAACAATAAAAAATTAGTTTAAATATTGAAATTATTTATATAATTACTGACTTTAGCTTTTCTTAATTAAATTTTGTAATATTTATTATAAATCATGTATTTTGTGTTTCTTAATTAAACTTGTGAGCCAGCTAAAAACATTGAAAATTTGAAAATGTACCAAAAAAAACAAAAAATATATTTTAAAAAATTTTATATATTGACAATTTGATCTTTTGGTATTCTGCAGGTCACATAATTATTTGGTCAAATCTAGCCATAGCCAAAGTCTGACAAAACTTTGTAAAACAAATAATATATTAGATAAAACCATCATGAGGATAATATTTCAACATCATTTTTCACCGATTGATTTTTGTCAACATGGGTAATAAATGGTGGGCCTAATTAATTTTTAAAATTATAACTGAATTTTTAAAAAATAAATAAGGGGACATCCAACTTATATTGGTGCAGCTTATATTAAAAATCGTTGTGTTTAGGTCATATTAGGCATGCTAATTACAAACTTATTTTCAAAAATTCCAGTTTGGGTTTTGTAAATATTTGACATTGAAAGTTCAAAAATTATCTTTTGCTTCACAGCTGATTGTACTAATTAATAAAAAATTTCATTTGGATTTGATCTAATTTTAATTCCTTTACCTTTCTAATTATTCAAAATGTGTTACCTAGAAAGTTTAAATATTTGTTTTAATAGCTGCTGGCAAACGATTGCAGTCAAAATTTAAGGTTAAGGTTAATATCAGGGTTACAGTGCTGGCTTCAATAAAGTGGCACATGTTAGAAATAGAATGATCAATAGACACATAAAATGTGGCCATCAACTACTATATTTTTGATCATTGTCACTAATAAAATGATCACGATCACAATTAAATGATCTCTGTCACAATTAATTGGCTAAGATGATGATTTAATGGTAAACATTCACTAATTTGTGTGACCATTTAGCCACAACATATTGATTTATTTATTATGAAATCATCATCTTGGCCATTTAATTGTGACAGAGATCATTTAATTGTGATCGTGATCATTTTATGAGTGACAACAATCAAAAATATAGTAGTTTATGGCCACATTTAATGTGTCTATTGATCATTCTATTTCTAACATCACTTTATTGAAGCTCTAGCACTGTAAAATAAGGTTGGGGTCACCTAACACCAACCCTAAACCAAACATTAACCTAACCATAACTAACCTGATAAAAACTCTAATCAGCTGATCTTTGAACTTTTAAAGTCATTTATGTCCAAAACTAGAGAGCCAGAAATTTTGAAAACATGTGATAAATGTCAAGTATATATATTACTATTAAGTCATCATATGTTAAACAATTTATACATTTCTTTATTTATTTTATGACAGGTCATCTAATATCAATGGCAGAAAACTTAATTTTATGAAAGCAAAAAAGAATATTTCTCCATGATTGCTTTATCTTAAATATATATTTCATTTTTCTTAGTTTCTTACAGCTTTGGCTCCTTACATCCAGTTATATCAAAAAAATGGCTTTTTTGACCAAATTGACAGATCAAACATGCCCTAAAAAGAAAAATTTTAAGAATCTTTTTTTCATATAAAAAATTCCTTGTAACTCATATTTATCATCTCAAATAAGGAAAAAAATTTTTAAATATACTAAGCACTTACATCAGCATTTAGATAATACAGGATATTTCGTGTACTAACTTAAACAAGACTCTATACATCAATTTTTAATTAAAGTTTTATATGAAGTTTAAATTTAACAGTTTAGCTGTTCTAAATATGAAAAAAAAATTCAATTTATTTTGTTTTTGATTCTTTTTTGATTTTTTTTGCATTTTTTTTAAATTTTTAATGTTTATAGCTGTTAGATTAAAAAAACAATAAACAAATTTGAAAATCTTTATGATAGCAGGTTTAATCTCCATAGTTAGCTAATAACTCTCAAAAATTTGTTGACCTGTGTAGTTAAATGAAAAAAAGCAAAATATTATGTTATTCTTTAATTTTACGTAAAAGATTTTTAGATTGTAAATATTTATTTGGTCGAACAATTATATGAAAACACATTGTTTAATATAATTAAACCCTACACATTTCATATCAATTTTTACTAAAGCCAGGCATTGTAAATTCAATGTGTCATAAACATAACCTGGCCCTATCTTAAATTTGAACAGCCCATTAATTCAAACTTACAATAAAGCTTACCAACTTTAACAAAGCATACCCAACCAGATATATAATAATAAAAACAGAATTCAAAAAATATGCTCTTTTTTGAATTTTAAAACAATGCAAAGTATAAAAAGTAATTTAACAGCAGTATTAAAATAAAAAAAATTAGGTAAATTTAGCCCAAAATTTTTTAAAATACTACAGCATAGACTATAAGTCAATTTAATTTTTCAAAGACATAACTATTAAGCAGTTATAAAGCTACCATTTATTTTACACATTGGTAAATTTTGCTTGTTAATTTGCAAATATAAGAACCATAAAATATGACATGGATAAAATGATAATTTAACAATAGAATATAACAATAATAGGTTCAGTAATTTTTTGTTTTCATTAATTTCAAACCCGAAAGATGAATCATCATTTATCAAATGTATACATGTAAACCTTTCATTTAACAGTTCTTTGCCATTCATTTCGTACACCGCATCATCTGCATCTCTGATATCTTCAAATTCCTAAAAAAAAATAATGTTATTAACTTTTCTTTGAACACAATTGTGAAATAATGTTCATACACACTAAATTAAAAGAATGTTTTTTCCATAGTATGCACACTGAATATTTAAAAAAACCTCCAGTCGGCTTAATTTATGGATTATATATTTATGTATAAACTTACCACAAATCCGTATCCATTTTTCAACGTTATATCACGTATTTTTCCAAAGCCTTTAAAAAAGCGTTCCAAATCCTTTTCCCTGGCTCGATTACTAAGATGTCCAATGTAAACTCGGCTACCCATTTTTTAGATGATGGCGGATGTTTAAATTTGCAGAACAAAACGAACAAGTGAATAAACTTTGACCGTTAAAATTATTTTCAAATATGATTGTGTCCTATTAATTGAAAAAATTTAATAATCTAAAATGCATGGTTAAAAAAATATAATAACTTTTGTTATCTAAATAATTAAGACTTTTACTATTTTTAAATAACAAATAATATTTAAAACGTGACCTGATTTAACGCGGTTGAATAGATAAAAAGTTGTAGCTGTTGCTAATAAAAAAACAGTTTTAAATACATATATTGAGCGCATTTGGTTAACATTAAGAGGGCTAGTGTAAAAATATATTAAAAAGTTTAAAAAATATTAAAATTTTTTTTTAAATAATTTGTTAGGCATATAAAACAACCAAAAAATAATAATTCTCATTTTAAATATTTATTAAAAAATTTTTTTAATTAATTTTAAACTTAGTTTTAGCCGCGCCGCCTGAAGTGCATGGTATAAGAAAAACGTGTCACAAATTTTAACCTTCTATAACTCAAAAAATAATAAATATAAAAATATGTTTTTACAAATTAAAAAAAATTACGTGATATTTGATTAAAACAATTGCATAAAAATTAATCAAATTTTAAATTTATAAAAATTAACACAAAAAAATGCAATAAATGCACAAATTATGTCTCAAGAAGTAGTCTAATATTTATACAAATATTCATTAAAAATCTCTAGAATAAATAATTTTAAATAACCTCAATTTCACTAGCATAAATTTTAAAGTGCCGAGTCATTTATTAACTTTATTTTTTATTTGCAAAAAAAATATCTTTAAGAGATAACGTCTAAATGCATTTTCAACAAGCTCAATATACCTATTTGTTTAAAAAAAAATACACCAATTTGTAATTAATTAAAACCTTTTTGGAGATTGACTTAGACATTAAAAAATAATTGTCAAATATTTTTTAAAATAATAACATTAAATTTATCTAAAATAAAATTGTTCCAAAAAAATGCAGTGTCCATTTTTAAGCCTTAATTAACCCGCGATTAGCACTGTGGGGTCCATATGGACCCCAGCACATCGTGAATTTGAATATCCTAAAAATTATTATATATTATAACCAAATTTTTGTGACCTTGTTTTAAATATATAATAAACAAAACTAGTAAAAAATTAAGTCTAATAACAAAATTTGTGAAAATTTCTATTTATTTTCAAATAGACCCTACACTCTCAGTTTCAATATTCACTTATGATATTGCCTCAATGTAAATTTAAATTACAACTTATTATCTAGGTATTCTTTTATTATAGTTTTACATATTGAGAATATAAAATGTTTGCAGGGGCGTATGCAGAAACTTTTTTAAAGAGAGGCTAGAAATTATTTTTTGAAGAAAAGAACTACAAATTTAATTTTAATGTTGGTATTATATTTGCAAAATTAATTTATAAGGCTGTATATTTTCCAAAAAAATAGCAATTTTATTGATTTTTATTCCTTTTTATATGTTTAATATTTAAATTCAACCGCAAAACACATAAAAATTAAAAAAAATTCTAAAGGGGGGCAATTGCCCCCTTTTGACAACCCCTAAATACGCCCCTGAATGTTTGTATTGTATAATAATGATAGGAATTATTTTTTTTCTTTATAAAATATCTAGTTTTTAAGGAGAATGATAGCCAAAAATAATTTATTATAATATTTTTTCCATGAATCTTTCGAATTTCCTACGACCTAAAAACACGATTTAATCAATAATATTTATAAATTTAATTTATTGACATGATTTATATACTGTAGTATGGCAAAAAAAAATTTAATTTTTTAGATTTTTTTCTGCTTTGTGTCAAATAAAATTTAAAGATCTTATACTATATAATTAAACCGCAATTAGCACTGTGAGTTCTATATGTATTTCCCTTTTTAAATTTGAATATCTGATAAAATGCTATATATTATTGGCCAAAATTTTGTGACTTTTTTTTAAATATATAATAAACAAAATTAGTAATTGAAATTTGGTCTAAGAATAACAAAATTGGTTTAATAATTAGAAATTCAATTGGAGTCCGTATGGACCCCACATAGTAAATCTTAATGTTGAAAACAATGATAATGCCTCGATGTAAATTTAAACTTCAACCTCTTTTCTATTTATTTTTTTTAATAGTTTTAAATAGTAAGAATAAAAAAAGTTTGTATTGTATAATAATAATATGAGATATTTTTTTTCTCCTTAAAATATCAAGTTGGTCAATAATCTACTATACAATTTTCAAACTCGATTTTTCTTTGCTACGCTAGATCTCGGAGATGGTTTGTAGTTGAGCGACGTGTGAGGTGTGGTTTTGTAGGGTAGGTTGAGAAGGTGTGCGGAAAGATAGTTAGGAAGCGATCGAGACTTCCGGTGGGTGTGAAAAACCTGACTTTAAAAAGTTTTTTCGAGCAGTAGCGATAAAAAAAAAATCGTTTGTCGAAAAGGTGCCTAGGAATGTCGAGTTTGTATTTTTATCCACTAGGAAGTTTTATTTTTTGTTTAAACGACGAAATTCTCTCAGGGCTCTAAATGGTAAGGTTTTATTTTGAAATTTTTTTAGGTTAATTATTATAATATTGCCCACGTTTTTGGAAAGTTTCGAGATTTTATCAGCTTCTGTTACCGAGATATTTAAGGTTAAACAGGGGATTAAAATTTGAACTTTACACTCGGGATCGGTTTGACAAAAATTCTGACTACAGATTTTTCTTAAATTTTTATCGAATCATAATAGTATAGTCCTTTACCTTTTCTCAAAATTTCAGACTAATATTTTTTAAACGTCCTTATCCATAATATATGTAAGCAAGTTAGGTCCTTAAAATTTATGCAAATTGAGGCTCTTCAGCTATAGCGGTGTGAAAGATCTTGGGCGCCAAACCCTGGAAATCATGTTGCTCTGTACGAATTAAATTAACACACAAGAAGGTCGCCAAAACGATCAAAATTTGTCTTATCCTATTCCTTAATGATAATTTTATCGTGGTATAAAGTGATTGACATAGCTACTTTATTTGTTTTGCTAAGATTGGGCCATATATTTTCTCAAAAATACACCTATAAGCAGGCAATACGTAAAAGTTAAATTTTATTTATAATACATATATATTCTATTTGAAATGTTTATATTAATTTATTATATTAACCAAAGTGGTCCGGGCCCGGACCCCCTTTGTTTAGTAAAATAATATTATACTGAATAATTGTACCTTAAGACAACTGTCTTAATTAAGAGGGTAAGCAAAATATTATGTAAGGTAAGATATATAAAAAATTTTGATATATTTCATTGTAATTGTTTTTATAAAACAAATATTTGTCTCAAAAATAGGACATATGTATAAATTAATAGAAAAGCAATAATAATAATTTTTATTATTTAAAATAAAAATAAATATATGTATATATAAATTTTATTTATAGTTATAATTAAAAAATATATATGTTAAATCAATATAATATTAATGGATTTAAAAATATTTTCTTTTTTCTTTTTTGAATTTAATATTAAACATATGTTAATTATTTCTTTCTTATTCCAGATAACAATACTTAGCCTACAAAACCACCCAACACACCACTCAACTATATACCATCTCCGAAATCTAGCGTAGCAAAGGAAAATCGAGTTTGAAAATTAAATAGTAGATGATATAGGAATTTCAAGTAAACTTAATGATATTTTTTAGGAATTTAAAGACATTAAAGATGCATTTGATAATGTCTATAACATAAACTAAGATATTATTATTTAGTTTATAATTTTATATAGGAAGTGTCAAGTAACTTAAATAGCGAGGCTGCCATGGTTATATTGGCTGATAGTAATATAATAATATTTAATAATAGGTTTTTACTGTTATGAATTCAGAAACCTCCATTGACATAGCAACTTCCTCATCTTGGAATAAGGAGGAGAAATACTCATACGATTTACTCCCAGATGCAAGATCTGCATGTGATGAGCCCCGGAATTGGCTTAATCTTATTATGCCTAAATATATGATTTGTGCCCTTATAAGCCGTACAACTTTATCGGTCAAACTGTCGACCCCGTACATTTGAAGGTATGTTTAGATTTTTGTTTTTTAACAATTAACTTAAATCATTTAGACAATTTTCAAACTCGATTTTTCTTTGCTACGCTAGATCTCGGAGATGGTTTGTAGTTGAGCGACGTGTGAGGTGTGGTTTTGTAGGGTAGGTTGAGAAGGTGTGCGGAAAGATAGTTAGGAAGCGATCGAGACTTCCGGTGGGTGTGAAAAACCTGACTTTAAAAAGTTTTTTCGAGCAGTAGCGATAAAAAAAAAATCGTTTGTCGAAAAGGTGCCTAGGAATGTCGAGTTTGTATTTTTATCCACTAGGAAGTTTTATTTTTTGTTTAAACGACGAAATTCTCTCAGGGCTCTAAATGGTAAGGTTTTATTTTGAAATTTTTTTAGGTTAATTATTATAATATTGCCCACGTTTTTGGAAAGTTTCGAGATTTTATCAGCTTCTGTTACCGAGATATTTAAGGTTAAACAGGGGATTAAAATTTGAACTTTACACTCGGGATCGGTTTGACAAAAATTCTGACTACAGATTTTTCTTAAATTTTTATCGAATCATAATAGTATAGTCCTTTACCTTTTCTCAAAATTTCAGACTAATATTTTTTAAACGTCCTTATCCATAATATATGTAAGCAAGTTAGGTCCTTAAAATTTATGCAAATTGAGGCTCTTCAGCTATAGCGGTGTGAAAGATCTTGGGCGCCAAACCCTGGAAATCATGTTGCTCTGTACGAATTAAATTAACACACAAGAAGGTCGCCAAAACGATCAAAATTTGTCTTATCCTATTCCTTAATGATAATTTTATCGTGGTATAAAGTGATTGACATAGCTACTTTATTTGTTTTGCTAAGATTGGGCCATATATTTTCTCAAAATACACCTATAAGCAGGCAATACGTAAAAGTTAAATTTTATTTATAATACATATATATTCTATTTGAAATGTTTATATTAATTTATTATATTAACCAAAGGGGGTCCGGGCCCGGACCCCCTTTGTTTAGTAAAATAATATTATACTGAATAATTGTACCTTAAGACAACTGTCTTAATTAAGAGGGTAAGCAAAATATTATGTAAGGTAAGATATATAAAAAATTTTGATATATTTCATTGTAATTGTTTTTATAAAACAAATATTTGTCTCAAAAATAGGACATATGTATAAATTAATAGAAAAGCAATAATAATAATTTTTATTATTTAAAATAAAAATAAATATATGTATATATAAATTTTATTTATAGTTATAATTAAAAAAATATATATGTTAAATCAATATAATATTAATGGATTTAAAAATATTTTCTTTTTTCTTTTTTTGAATTTAATATTAAACATATGTTAATTATTTCTTTCTTATTCCAGATAACAATACTTAGCCTACAAAACCACCCAACACACCACTCAACTATATACCATCTCCGAAATCTAGCGTAGCAAAGGAAAATCGAGTTTGAAAATTAAATAGTAGATGATATAGGAATTTCAAGTAAACTTAATGATATTTTTTAGGAATTTAAAGACATTAAAGATGCATTTGATAATGTCTATAACATAAACTAAGATATTATTATTTAGTTTATAATTTTATATAGGAAGTGTCAAGTAACTTAAATAGCGAGGCTGCCATGGTTATATTGGCTGATAGTAATATAATAATATTTAATAATAGGTTTTTACTGTTATGAATTCAGAAACCTCCATTGACATAGCAACTTCCTCATCTTGGAATAAGGAGGAGAAATACTCATACGATTTACTCCCAGATGCAAGATCTGCATGTGATGAGCCCCGGAATTGGCTTAATCTTATTATGCCTAAATATATGATTTGTGCCCTTATAAGCCGTACAACTTTATCGGTCAAACTGTCGACCCCGTACATTTGAAGGTATGTTTAGATTTTTGTTTTTTAACAATTAACTTAAATCATTTAGTATAAATTTTAGGCTCTTTGAGTCTTGATTTGTCGGAAAATCATTCAGAGTTAGTTTTTGGATTTAATACTGATTTTTTTGGGCTGTATTTGCTTTAATTTTCATAGGAAAGTATATAGGAATAATTCTTTTCTTTTAACTTCAGATCTTTGATATGATGATATTTGCTACCAAATGGGTTTCTATTTAGGGATTTATATGTTACTATTTTAATTTATTGAATTAAATAGATTTAGTCTGAATTAGTACTTGAATTTGTAATTAGAATAATTAGTTATTAAAGCTTTTGGTATATTTGGATTATGTCAGATTTTTTGGAATTTAATTTTTTATACAAATTTTTTTTAATTTTTATGTATATTTAAAAAAAAACTTTTTAAATATTTGATATTTTTTCAATTTTATTTGATTAATTTCAATTTTATTTAAAATTTAATTCTTTTTAAAAAAATTTTTTCATTTTTCATGAATTTTTTTTTAAATTTTAATAAATTTTTTTATTATTCCATAATTTTTATGAATTACTTTGAAAAAATTTTCAATTTTATTTGGAATTTAATTTTTTAAACATATTTTTTTAAATTTTTGCGCATATTTAAAAAAAAAGCTTTTTAAATATTTGATATTTTTCATGAATTTTTATTTAAATTTTTCAATTTTATTTGATTAATATTTTTTTAAAATTTTTTTTTTAATTTTTATGTATATTTTTAAAAAACTTTTTAAATTTAATAAGTTTTTTTAAATTATTTATTTTTTAATAATTTGAAAAATTTTTATTTTTAAATTTAATTATTTATTATGAATTTTTTTTATAATTTTAAGTTTGTTAAATTATACTTCGGTGCCTCTGCCCGTATTATTTGCCGTCATAAAGAAATTTTCGATGCTATCATTTTGCCATAATTGTAATTTCATGTTTAATTTTTACCCTTTAATTTTATAGAGATTGACTATAATTCATTATCCTGATTTAAAAAAAATATATGAATTTTAAAGTTAGCATACAAAGCTAATTTTAAAACATTAGAAGACTTAAAACAACTTGGATAATGCATTTTTAAGTTAATAATTTGGTAATTACGAACTCCGATAACAAGTTACAAATTATAAATATATGTTTTTTATAATCAAATTAAATATTTAAATATATCGACTGATCGTGTACACAGCCAATCAGTTTACTTAAAATGTCGTGTACACAGCCAATCAGTTTAATTAAAATGTCAAGTTGCCCGGGCGGAGCCGGGCCACATGGGCTAGTAGTAATATAATTATTTAAAAAAAAAGTTTTTTTATATAACTTTATAAATATGTTCTATTTGACCTAAAAACACGATTTGACCAATAAATTTGATACTTTTAATTTATTGACAAGATTTATTTAATGTAATATAGAAAAATAAAAAAATTCCCATTTTTCAGATTTTTTTCTACTTTGTGTTAAATAAAATAATATATATTAATGATAATTTAGGTTAGTTTATAATTAGAGCACGTATTTTTCTTCAAAATTATAAAAAAATAAAATGCATAGCTTTAAAACTCTTGAAGTTATAGAGGTTTAATATTGGGGTCCGTATGGAACCCACTATAGCATTCGCGTTACAAATTTCTCACCCTACCATTCACGGGTTAATTTAGTCTTATCTTAAAAAACTACCTTTTTACAATATATAACATGAAAAACTATCGTATTAATATTTTTATGTAAAAAAATTATTTATGCATGTTATATAAGGCAACCTTCTATTAGAGGCTTTAACATATTTCTCAAGAGTTCTAATGCGGTATCTGGGTTCCCCGAATTCACTACAATAATTTTAACCCGTGATCGGGTAAGAGGGAGGCGCAGTGGTTTTTTCTCGCCTTCAGTTTGGCCGCGGATATGCGCAGCATCTCGACGAATCCTTATCTATGGCGTGCTCCGCGCGCCTCGACTCGTTCGTCTGGATCTGGGCTTGCCTCTTAGTATTCATTAGAGGTTGACAACGGCTGACGTATATATTAAACATAATTTTTTGAATTTCCGACAAATCTATCTTACATAATGTTATACGTTTGATCTAAATAATAATTTTGCCAACCACATAAAATTCCTATACTTTTATAACAAGGATATGGACAAAACAAATTGGATAATTAAAATTACCATAGTAAAAGTTTTCAAAAATTTTATGTTTTTGATTAGGTAAAATGTACCTTAACGTGGCCCGCGTGTAAAATCATGCCCAACAAAAGCAAATGCTGAAAAAATAGGAATTCATTAACGAGGAATGATCCTGTTATTATCTATAATAATTAGCAAATTTTGTAAAATTTAAAAAAAAGTTAAAACCTACGTTTTATTTATTTTGGGGTACCTGGTCATAGGATCCTCACTTGTTAATACAAAACAATTTTTTTTAATCTTGATTCTCCTGTTGTATATATCCCTTTAACTATTCGAATTAAAAATTCTGAAAAAACATTTTATGTTAAATAATCCTAGATGTATTAAGCGTTACATTGGCAGTGCCACCTTTTTAAACGGCCTAGATAAATCCTTCAATGCATAATTAAAAAGCCCAGCAAAAGTTTGTTTTGAGAAATCATTAGCCACCTATTAAAATTGCCACATTGCTAGCCCAAAATTTGTAGACTGCGGAAACAAATTCAATGATATATTATTCACCCCTCCCCTGGAAATTCAAAATGATACATTAAGTGCGTCCGCAAATTCAATTTCAACGCTAATTTTTCATTTGGGCTTGAAAGCATGGGGCTCAAACAAACCTAGCGAGCCAGGATAATATTACTATAACACCTTTTAATTTTAGTCGATGTATTTTACTAAAAAAAGATCAATTTTAAGAATTTAAAGCTTTTTAAAAATCTATGTTAATTAAATAAATGTCAAAAGCTTTTTTTCTCCCCTGTGCACAATGAAGAAGCAGAAAAGAAATACTAACCATTAAATATACAAACAAATATAAGCCATTTTAAAAATTTAAGTTTTTTGCCAAAAATTAAAAATGTGTGGATTATTTTTCCTTAGGGCACGTGCAAAGTGAGTTTTTTAAAAAAATTTTATTTCAGAAAAAGTATTTTATGTGCATAAACATAATTTGGCAACTTTTTAAAAATTTGCGTTTTATTACAAAATAAAATTTTTCAAAATTTTGAAAATTTTAAAAAATAAAACTCATTTTGCACGTGCCCTTATGTAAAGTTTAATCGGGATAATTTAATAACGTGCAACTGTCCGTCGACTAGTAAACGCTTTATCAATAAGAAGAAAATTAATTTTTGTAGATTTATTTTTTGCCATAACAGCCACATGTTAATAAATCTGCCGTAGAATAGTTATTTATATAAAGCTTACGTTTGTTCATTTATGGAATATGCTGGAGACCCCCAAGTGCGTTTTTTAGTAAAGTAATATTTAGTTGCCCGTGTGTAAAAACATGCCCAAAATCATAAACAAACGCTTAAAATTAGGAATTCCTTAAAAAGGAAAGACCCTGGTTGTTCTAGGCTGATATAAATAAGTTTTTCCCATTTTTAAAAAAATTAACGTTTAACCCCACTTATTTTTGTATTTTTGGGCGTCAGTTATGATGGGCACCTATTGATAAAAAAAAATGTATTTTTTAAATCACGGTATTGTCCCCGTCGATTATTGGATCAAATGTCCCTCTTTATATGCAAATTAAAAACTCTATAAATACACTTTGTTCGATTATCCCAAATCTAATAAGGGCTGTATTGGGCAATGCCGACTTATTTTAATACCTAATGCTTTAATGCAAAAACAAAAAGCCTAGCAAGTTTTTTTTAGAAAATACCCTGAAATTTCCAGTAACAGCCACCTGTTAAAGATTGCGGCATTTAGTGCGATACTAAAACATGTGGGCTGCGGAGATAATCCTAATGATATATTTAACCCTCTATAATTATTAGTTTTGTAAAATTTAAAAAACTCATTACTTCATTAAGTGCGTCCGCATAAATATTTTCATTGTTAAAACAAAGTTCATAGCTTTGAAACTTTTAAAAAATGCCAATGTCAGGGTCAAAAATCAGCAACGCCATTGCTACAGTGGGGCCCGGACGGATCTTAATTTCAAATTTAAATAACTCTAATATATCATGAGATATAGAAGGTTAAAAATTGGGGTAGTCGTCCCACACTAAGCACTTCATGTAATTTTATATCACCTACCCAATCGCGGTTCAAAAAAAGCAAAAAAAAAATAATTTATTAACAAACAAACTCAAAACAGGCCACACTAATGATATTCCAATGTGCTTGATTTTATTATGTAAATTTTTTTAAACCACCGGCCACAGTCAATTTGGGTTTTTCTATGTTTATGGCTTCGTTTTTATATCCTGTTTCTCATGGCTATAGCCAAAAATGCAATCCAATGGTTTAACGTTAGAGTGAGGAGTTATTGCAAGTGAAAAATAAAAATATTGGTTTAATTTTGTCAAGGAAGTACATTAATATTTTATTTTTTTATATTGACCATGAATTTAAAAAAAAAATATATGGTCGATTCCAACTCAAATCGACAAACTTTTTTTCTTCATGTCTCAGTTTTGGCTGAAAATTGGTACACTGGTAGGGTCTTTGGGTAAAACTTAAATTTTTTGGCCAGAAGTGATTTATGACCGAGATTTGAACAAAAATATTTTTCATTTTTTTGCAAAAACAAAATTTGAGGCAACTTTGCACGCATGTATCATCAAAAGTATTATTGCTAGAGTCATATTTTTTTTTGTAATAAAGATCGTAATAAGAGCTACCTTAGAAGCAAAAAATATTTAAAAAAAAATTTTGTTAAGTTCCCAAATTAAAGTCAAGTTTAGATACAAATAGCTCAAAAAACTTATCATTAAATTTTCTGAAAAATTTAAAAATGTGGCCCTTAAGTTAATATATATATGATTTTAAAAGTTTGGGACCGGTATGAATTTTAAAAAATTTTAAAAAAAAATAATTTTTTGCCCTAATTTTGGGACATATTTATGCCCTTTGCACTATATTAGAATATGCCAATGTGCCAAATTTGATACTATTCAAAAAGTAGGACTTATGGGCAATTATAGACAAAAATAGTTTTATTTATTTGATTAATACTATTATTGGATTTACAACGAAAAAGTGAACCTTAAAACCGGAAAAAGTGAAAACTTTCCATTTCAAAATCGACTTTCTGGTTAACCAGCTAACCTTTTTTTTAATATTAAATATGCATTCTATAAATAAAATTTCGCTTAATAACATATAGTAGCCCCAGTTTTTCATTTGATATTGACGCTTCTACAATAAAAAAACAAAATTTGCCTAATAACAGCAAATTCTCAGGTGTCAAAAAACTAAGGCAGATCGTATTCTTCAGTGAAAGCTTAATTCTTTTGCATAATTAACTTACAATATTTAGAACCTATTAAATCAATCCTAATTTGCCTGTTTAAGTGTTAAAAAAATAGTATATACGATATGTATAGAAAATCTTAAAATAGATAGAATATTACAAAAAAAAAGGAGAAAATAAATTCAATCCATTATTTTAATTAAATTTGTATTTGGTTATATTATTAAAATGAAATTCTTGTTTAAAAGTTCGTAAGGAACATATTTAGTCATATAAAACTTTGGGTCAAAGCCCAAATCCATATGCCTATAGAATCAAATAAAAGTGATATTTTCTCTTTCTTTAGGGCACTTGCAAAGTGAGTTTTTATTTTCGTAAAATTTTGAAAATTCTGAAAATATAAAAAATTTATTTTTTTTAAAAATTTTTAAAAAATTTTTTATTTTAGAAAAAGCATTTTATATGCATAAATTAAATTTGGCAACTTTTTGAAAATTTGCATATTATTTCAAAATAAAATTTCTTAAAATTTTGAAATTTTCACAAAAATAAAAACTCACTTTGCACGTGCCCTTAATAGGTTTTATGCGTCTTATTATGAAACAGAAAGATAGATGTATACGGAGCTAAATTTATTGGTTTTTAAACTCTATTAAGGTTGGTTAGTTAAACATTTTATGCCTTGTTTTAAATACCATTTCAAAAACATTTTATGGGTCGAAAACTCATCTAAATTTATTGTTGAAGCTAATTCTGCCCGTTATAATTTTTTGAAGTTGTTTAACCCTAAAACTGACATGTTTTATGTATTTATAATAACCATATCACTGTGGATTATAAAATATTTGACTTCTTACGTTTATTTTGAGTTTGTTGATATGCATATAAAAAGATCATCTGTTAAATCTCAATATTCTAAATAGGCCAAAAATATTCTTTATTTTTTTTTTATCAGATTTAACGTTTTTGTGGCTGTTTTGTATAAAAACTAATGCAGGAAAAAATGAATTTTTGCAAATTTTTTAACCTTTTTATTTTTTCTAAAATCCTCCCACAAAATTTTTATACAATAAATTTAACAAATTTTTTGAATTGCCGAGGATAAATATGGAAAATTATATACAATTTCTAATATTGTTAATTAAACTATAAAGGACTAATAAAAGTTAGCAAATGTAAGCATAATTTTTAGTTTTTATTTTAAAATTGGTTTGATAGTAACCCAGAAAGTTGGCTTTGAAGATAGGAGTAAAATACTGAAAATTACCAATTTTTTTCATCTGAAGTTCCCTTAAAACTGTTATAGCCTAACAAAAATGCCCCTATGTCTAACTTCTTATATATAATCAAATTTGGCACTTTTAAATATTTTAAAATGGTGCACGGAGCAAATTTTTGTCTGAAAAAAATTATTTTTTTGAATATTTTAAAAAGTAATGTCGGTCCCATACTTTTGAGTTCACATTTTAATAATGAATACCAAGGACAGTATTTAAGCAATTTTTCAAGAAATTAAAAAATACGTTTTTTTAGTTATATCAAACTGAATTTTCTTAGAAAATTGCAAAATTTTAAATTTTTTTTTAAATAATAAACACATGCAAGATAGCCTTTATTTTCTTCAAAATAAAAAAAAAATTAAGTTTCTAGCTATAATACTGTTTTGACTTATAACCTCCAAAAGTTGCATCAAATGTGAAAATTTACCTTGCGATTTTGTTTCTTTGGCATCCGTCAAAAATCACGTTCGGTCAAAAAAAATTTCCAGATAATGAGATACCCTTTGATACTACCTCCAGGCAAAATTTCAGCCGAATCCAAAGGGGTACCCCTTCCGGACTTGCTGGATTGAGGTGGAATTGACCGTATTTTTAATTTGATTTTTGTACTGGCAGCCAATAACGTTAAATTTGCTTTTTTAAAAAATAATATCCATGATCACCCTGCTCTTATGTTAGACAACGTTGGGCGCGAGAATTTGATAAAAGAAGCTTTATGATTAATATTACACAGGTCAACAAATATCAATGGCACAACCGTGAATTTTATAAAAAAAAATAAATGATTCATCAACATGATGCCCTTATATCATATATGTATTTGGTTTTTCTCCGGCCTTGGCTCCTTACATCCGTCCATATCGAAAAAATGGCCTTTTTTGACCAAATTGATAGATCGAGAATACCCTAAAAAAAATTTAAACATCTTTTTTTATATAAATATCCCTTGTAACTTATATTTATCATATCAAATAACGAGGAATAAAATTTTTTAGTATATCAAGCTCTTACATCAGCATTTAGACATTACAAAATATTTCGCGTCCAAACTTAAATACGACACGATTTTTCATCAATTTTTAATAAAAGTTGTTTAAGAAAAGAACATTCTATTATTTTTTATATATACGTTCTATTATTATTATTTTACATTAAATTTATTATCTTTATCCTTATTTTATAATTTCTCCATTTTTGGTCCTTCTGAGGCCGAATATAGTCTCTTTATACATCGGAATTGTGCTCCTCTTACAAGGGACCAAATCAAATGCGTGCGGCACTCTCTCGATTCGGAAATTTCGTGACGGTATGTCAAAACGACGCAAACGATACTAATCTGAAAAACCTAAAGCTGCGTCGAGCACGGATCGAATATTTGTTCACCGAATTCGAAGAATTACAAGCCAAATTAGAATCGGAAGGTAAGGAGAATGATGATAAGGTAATAGAGGAGGTCGAGAATCAATACTTTGAGTTAATGGTTCAGACCGATGAATTATTACAACCGCAATCTGAGGTAGCATCTTATTCCGAACAGCGAATACGTCTTCCTAAGATTCAACTTCCAACATTCTCTGGATCGTATGATGACTGGTATAACTTCTACGATAAGTTCAACTCATTAATTCTTTCACAGAATATTACAGGTAATGAAAAGTTGAATTACCTCAAAGCGTCTGTCAAGGGAAGCGCAGCGGAAGTTATCCAATCGCTCGATATCTCGGAAGCAAACTACCAAAAAGCGTGGAATGCTCTCAAGGAGAGATACGACAACAAACGACTTGTATTGCAAAAACACTTAGATGCTATACTCGAGCTTCCAGTGATGCATGAGGAAAACTATCAACTATTAAAACAATTCGTAGACGGGCTGAACAAACATACGAAAGCGATAGAAGCCATGAAGCGACCGATAGAACACTGGGACGACATCTTGGTACATATGGTCTCCAAGAAACTAGATTCAGTCACGATCAAGGCGTGGGAAACATCGTTAGCGAAAGATGAAATTCCCACCCAAAAGCAATTTGTTGAATTTCTCAGACGCCGTTGCCAAATTCTTAAAGCCACTTATATTGCAGAGGTAGACAATCGCAAGAATACAGTCCACAGCTCAACATCTGAACCAATATCGATGCAGGACATTCAAAACATAAACAGATGCAATTCACGGAAATCACCGGGGGATCGCGAACAAGCAGTCATTAATGAACGGCCAAGCGCAAAGGTAGCGATCGTTGCCGACATGAAGCAGATGTGTCGGCAAATTCTGATGCACCAGTCGCATTGCCAATTACAGCGGATTTTTGGGAAAGAGAATCCGTCAGAAAAGGTAGTTTCTGTTTATTTGAAGACAGTTACATACGGTACTTCTTCAGCGCCCGATTTAGCGGTCAAAACTCTGAAACAGCTTGCTCATGAAAAGGTTAAAGAAGTCCCTATCGGTTCAAAAATCGCTCTAAGAGATTTGTACATTGATGATCTCTTAACAGGGGCCGATACGGTATCTGAATCTGTCGAAGTCATACGGCGGATTAAAACTATGCCAAACCATGAGGGTTTTACTCTACGCAAATGGAAGACGAACGATTGTGGGTTACTTCACGATACTGCAGTAAATCTGACGAAACAAAGCTCTATCTCCATGAGCGACGATCAGAACGATACCTGCGTATTCGGTATTAGATCTAACACAATCTTTCTAACAACAAAACGTAAGTTATTATCGACCATTGCCCGAGTTTTCGACTCGCTTGGATTGGTAGGACCCATCACGGTCCACACTAAAATGATGCCGAAATTATGGGTCTTAAAATGGGATTGGGGTGATCCCATACACAATATCACTGCTAAGAATTGGTTCCAACTTACGAGTCAACTGTTGCATTTTAATGCGACCACAAATCCGCGACTCACAACCAATCATCTTAGCCCACCATGCATGGAAATTCACGGAATTTCGGATGCCAGTGAGAAGGCATATGGAGCTGCAATTTATATGGTCATTATCGAAGTGTCTAGTCGCAAAGTTCAAATTTGTTTTTCTTGTGCGCCACATTGCGGATTATGGGAAGCTGCTGTCAAGTCAATCAAACACCATCTTAAAAGAATAATCGGTGCGACCCCCTTAACATTAGAAGAAGCAATTACATTGTTAACCCGAATCGAAGCAATTCTTAATTTTCGGCCCTTGACTCCTATGTCAAATGACCCTAACGATTTGAGCATGCTGACACCGGGTCATTTTTTGATCGGACGTCCATTAACATCCTCACTGGAGCCAAATCTGACGGAAATCACAATCTCTCACTTGACGCGATGGCAGCATATCGAAATAATGCGTTGCCACTTTTGGTCTCGATGGTCGCGCAAATATTTAACGCATCTACAACGTCGAAACAAATGGAAAGGGGGCATCTACCAATTTAAAACTAGGTCAACTTGTACTAGTTGCCGAAGACAACTTACCCCCTTTGATGTGGAAAACCGGTCGAGTTATTAACTTACACCCAGGCAAGGATTCGATAATTTGCGTTGCCACAATAACTTGCGCTAACGGTACCTACAAGAGGCCCGTAATCAAATTATGTCCCTTCCCAATTTCAGCTGAACGTGATTTATTGGAAGATATCTTCCAATCCCGGGGAGTATGTTTAAGAAAAGAACATTCTATTATTTTTATATATACGTTCTATTATTATTATTTTACATTAAATTTATTATCTTTATCATTTATTTTATAATTTCACCAAAAGTTTTAAGTCGATTTAACGATTTAGCTATTGTAAATTTGCAAAAATCAAATTCAATTTATTTCTGTTTTTGAATCAATTTTCTAAAATTTTAAATGTCTTTGGATGACTATCTAAGTTTGAATAAGAAAAACGGTAAACGTTAAAAATCCCTAAGATGGCAGGTTTGATCTCCGTAGTTAGCTCCTAACTCTCAAAAATTTGTTGACTTGTGTTATTAACAATTAATTGCTAGCATGTTCAAGTAAGTTTCCTTTTAAGAACATTTAGTGACGAAAAAAAGAAAAATTTGGCGTTTTGAGCTATCTATAACACATGTCAACAGATTGTGGAGAGTTAAGAGCTAAATACGGATCTAAACTGCCTTCTTAAGGATCAAATTTGTTTACCATTTGTTTTAATCAAACTTAGTTAGTCAGCTATAAACAATTAAAATTTTAGAAAAAATGTCAAAAAAACAAAAAATGATTTAAAAACAATAATAAATGTATTGACAACAGTAAAATGTAAAATTCAAACTTTGAATAATATTTTAATTAAAAACCGATAATATATCGAGATTTAAGTTTGGACGCGAAATATTCTGTAAATCTAAATGCTGATCAAAAGCTGAATATAATAAAAAAAATTATGTCATTATTTAAGAAGATAAATATAAGTTACAAGGGATTTTACATGAAAAAGGATTCTTTAATTTTCAATTTTTAGGGTATTTTTGAGGTCGCAAAATCTGGTAAAGGCCATTTTTTCGACATGGACGGATCTAAGAAGCCGATGGCTGAAGAATCTAAGAAACACAATATATAAAAAGGTTATCATGGTGCATGCTTTTATGTTTTCTTGAACTTATTTTTTGTAACTTCGATATTTGTTAACCTGTGTAATCCTTGCCCCTTGTAAATCGTATAAAATTTCAGATTTACCATCAAAATTGTATAATTCAAGTATTCGCTCGTTTTATTTAATATGGGAGTATTTTTTGACAAGGAATCATTTATTATTTTTCATACAATAATTTTTTTGGTTAAAAGTTTATGAAATTATAATTTATTTGAAAAGATATATAGAGATGACAAAATCACCAGTTTAGGTCTCTCTCTTCTCATTTACTCCGTATTTAGAAAGGGAGAAGAGGTGTAGGTAGTTCAAAAAAAAATTTGACGCTTAGCCACAGGTTGGTTATTTTTCACCATTTATATTATTATTTGTTAGCATACATTTTACAAAAATTATGGGCAGGTAAGTTAGAGAAATGCCAGCCATTGGAAAAAATTTAGGAAGCGCGCCAGGTGACCCCCACCCCCAGTTATGGACCTGTCACTCACCTGATTTGCCCATTTTTGGGCATTTATCAGCGATATATTGATGAGTTAGGAATGGTTGAGATGTAAAATTAGATTACGTTGTTAGAATACTAATTAAGGAAGGTGGAAAGAGAGGCACGGGTGGATCTATTGAAATGTGTCACGCTCACGAATATAAATTAAATTATTGTGATATTACGATCTCGCTTCGCGTGAGACGATATAGGGGGCGAATGGAACTTGAACCGTGATGAATTTAAAAGAAGGAGTCGACTTTTCAGAGTGCATAGACCTAATCAGTCTAGTCGTTTGTATCGTTAACTCCCCCACCCCCCCCCCGCCCCTTAAGAAATATCGGTGGGAAAGATTGATCATGAGAAAAGGGGCATAAAAAATCGATAAAACGCTTTTTACGTCCTTCTAATACTACAAAACACTTGTTAACCTTCTTATAGGCAAATTCGTAATATTTTTTTTTCTTTTATTTCATTATTGCTTACATATTTAAATTTAGCCATATCCCTGACCAATAATGGCAAATTTGTCACGAAAAACATTGTAGTGGACGACGCCCAAATTTATCATGTTTTGAAATGTCACGCTATCTTCCTAGTATTTAGGAATTAACATTGCACTTTCACCCAATATTTATATTGGGCCTGCTGAATCTTTTGTGGTGACAATGCGCCAATATTTTAAAATAGAGCAAAGACGTTGTCCATGTTTAACCTAATTTGCTTGGCATTTTTTTCGTGGGCATATTTTTCTCATATTTAATATCGATTTTATTCGACAATAACTTTCTTTTAGGCTCTAGAGATGATGTACATAGTTTGTGGGTAAGCAGTGTGACCCAAATAAAGCATTAAGTTTTTTGACAAATATACGGGGCTCATGATGTAATTTGGCGTTACAAAATCTCACCTGGATATAATTTACCTGTAAATAAGAGCTTTTGCTCCCATAGCTTTCTCTAATACTTTCCATATACATTTAGAACACAGTTTGACATCCATGTTTTTATATGGTATTTCTTTCTCAAAAGTCATCGTTTAGTAGACGATTAATAATTAAAATAAAGGACAATTTTGAAAATACATTTGTCAATATATCATGGGAGTGATTTTCTAAAAATGGTCACAAGATTTTTTCCCATGCCACTAAACATGCATATCAGTATTGGAATTTTTTAAGTGCAGAATTCTCACGTTTGTTAAAATCGCAGAAAAGTTGGTGAATTAAGGTCCACAAAATGCCACTTCTGGGATATCTCATTAAACAACAATAGGAGTTAGAGCAGCGTAAATTGATTTCGACCAGACCAGGTAGAAGGGGATACCTTTAAAAGACTTTAAGCGGTCTCAAACTCTATTACGATGAGGTAATAGAGTATCTAATATTGTCAATTTATTATTATTATTATTTTTATTATTATTATTTAACAATTGTTGAATTGGTGAAAAGTGATACTCTCAAGTATAAAACTTGAAAGCTAGCTGAATTACATAAAAAACCTAAATTCTACATTTTATCCAAGTCGGTTCATATTTTAGCCTCAATATATTTTAGGTTTTCTATTTTGAGGCAGTTATTGAAAAATAACTTAAAAGAAACTGCGTTTTTGATTGTAGAACTAAAACAAGTTTTGAAATATAGCCTGAATTAAAAAAAATTAAAAAAATTGCAAGGACATATAATCAATCGTGTGACTATGGGATTCTTTCCGTCTAAAGCACCTACTTCACGATAAAAATTATTTTTTTTGCTTTGCATCTGAAAATTTATTCCATAAGTTTTGCAGGATGGTTTATCAATTGACTGATAATTAGGAAACTGACTAAACATGACAACTGCTCTTATTGTAAAAACCTCATATATTATTAGTCAAGTTTCAAATACAATAAGGCGGACCATTTTTAAAATACATGTAACAGCATTTGAGGCTGGCTGATCTAACAAATTAATTAGGTTTTTGAGGCCATTTTTGATAAACCTCTTGTGATTTATTCACTTAGAGCGATTTAGTCAATAAAAATAACCATTATAATAGGTTTTTTGAATTACAAACCTACTTTGTTTTTAGATTATTACAATCAAGTTTTATGATATACCTTTACAGGTAACATTACCCACATCAAAGTGTAAAGGTGTGATAAATATGAGCTTGGGTAAATATTTGATTTTAGATAAACTATTAGCACTTGTATTTACTGTAAGGTTCACAGTTTGTTTTAATAACTACAGGTTTATAATCAAAAACTAAATAAAGTTTTATGAAACTTATAAAAAAAATATTTATATAAATTAAGCACAGAGTTTTTGAGATCATATCAGTTCATTTCTCTCATACCTTGTTTGACGAGAGTGCAAATATTACGATAAAACAATAAAATTGAACAAATATATTAAATTTCAATTTATATTTGAATAAAAATTTAACTAAAAAATGTTTTAACACTTAATTTGGAACGAACTAAAGGTATAAGGTTTTTTTAATTCTCACATTTCAAAGTGAGCTCTAGGTAAATTTGAGCTAAACGCACATCCATTCCAAGAATTTGTGTTAAACTTAAAAAAGTTCGATAGGTTTAATTCAAAATAAGGTAACAAATTCAAATGTGTTATTAAAAAAGGGCACATTGAAGAAAAAAAACCTACCAATTTATGATTAAAAATCGGCTCGACCCGTTTTAAATTTCAGGCTAGGCTCGTTTTGGCAAACTGTCGAAAGGAACTAGGCTACCCACAATTACGACTCTAGTTATGGTTTGAATCACGAGTTTTCAATCCGTAAAAATTTTCCTCTTTACACTCCACCGCGACTCTTATAGATCCTGGTATGGCGAGGTCTACGTTCTCATAAAAATGGTGGACATTGTGATTCGTTGGCGGTTACCTATCCAATATCACAGCTTTGTAAATTATATTAAAAGAACTAATTTGTGCAAACAACAATCATTGATTGTGGATGAAAAAGTTTAAACTTAAAAATTGCCAGCAATTTCGAGCTATTTACCGCCGCCGGCGCGCAAGTGCGAAAACCTCAATATCCTAATTTAAATAATAATTGATGAAGTGATTATATTTCCACATTTTCTCGGGAGTGGGAGAAAATTATGTTTGAAAAATATAAAATGTTACTAAATATTTTGAGGTGTTTTTTTTGTAATCAAATACTTATTTTATATGGAAATTTGTTTTTTAATGAGAACGATTTAATGCGGTTAATAATTCCTTCACCAGTTTCCGATTGATTTGGCATAAATATTATTTGTTTTATTTAACATAACATTTGCTAAAGCTTATTTGCAGAAGTGGTGCGATCCATAAATTAGAACACTCAAATCACTTCGATACATTTTTTCGATAATGCTTTGCCTGTGATCTCAATAAATGTTATTACTAATCTTTATTTTCCCCTAGATATTAATTAAGGTGTTATAAGATACAACTTGGCACGAATTCGGTTAAAATAAAGATTATTTATATGATCCGCTTAACAATGCCGTAACCAGGATTTGTTAAATGGCTATTTTTATTTTAAAATATCTGGCAAGAAGAAAAGAAATGCCATCTATTAGGGGGTAAGCAAATTTTTAACTTTTATTTGGAAAAATAAAGATTTATTACACAGGTCAACAAATTTTTGAGAGTTATGAGGTAACTACAGAGATTAAACCTGCCATCCTAGGAAAAATCCGTTTTCTGTTTTTTTTTTAAATTAAATTTAGTTAGTCAGCTATATACACTGAAAATTTTAGAAAAAATGTTGAAAAAAAAGGTTAAACAAAAATTAATTGAATTTTTTTTGCATATTCACAACAGATAAACTGTTAAATTCGAAGTTCAATTATTATAATCAAAGACCGATATATCGTGTCGTATTTTGGTTTGCAAAATATTTTGTATTTTCTAAATGCTGATGTAAGAGCTTGATATATTAATGAAATTTATTTCTCATTATTTAAGATGATAATTATATGTTACAAAATTTTTATATAAAAAAGTTACTAAAATTTTGTCTTTTTATGATATATTAAGATCTGTCAATATGGTCAAAAATTTGTTAGGGATGGATTTAAGAAGCCAAAGGCGGAAGAAACTAAGAAAAACGGAAAATACATAAGAGATTAGGCAATTATGGCAATGCGCGCTTTTGTATTTTCATAAACTTATTTTTTGTGACATTGATATTTGTTGACATTTGTTAAAAAAAGGAAGGCGTTGCCCTAACTTGTAGAGTTCTAAGGAAGCACAGAGCTCTTATATTGATTAATATTTTTGGAGATGTAAAAAAAATTTATTGACTGTCTTAACTAAAACTGTTTCAAAAAGTTGCTAATCTTCTTAATTACAAGCACAAAAAATACTTTTGTTGAAATCAAAATTTAAAAAAAAAATTAAAATAAAAAAAAAATTAGTTTTTTAAAAATTTCACTTAAGTCGCGTCCGCTTTAAGTCCAAAAGCTATCTAGCTTATAATTAAAAATGCTTTTTTAAAAATGCCAACTTGCAAATCTCGCCTGGATCTTTTAAATATTATTCTTGAAAATCAAATATTATTAGGTCATCTCATAACCTCGGACCCAATGCTCGACTGAAGTTATACTTGAATGGCAATAAAGACATAAGGCAACAAGTTTTTTGTTGGTCAAAATTAAAAAAAATGTCTCAAATTCAGGGGGTGCCACATGTTTTACATTTCACGAAATTTAAACAGTTATAATATTTATAAAATGTTAATATTAATCAAGTTTTCACATAACAATTCTGAAAAAAAATGTTAAAATATGAAAAAAACTTGTTTACGGTAACTTGAAATAAATTAATATATACGGCATTGTAAGGCAAAAAAATGCACCTGGTGAATGGTTGTACCCAAAAATTCATTGAATTGCGTTTGAAATTCATGAGTAACCTGTTTTGATTACATATGCCTTTCCGATTCAGCTGTGCAAATAGATTCGGATTTCACTATTACAAAATTTATATTTGAACTTTACACCTTTTTTTAATTAAGTCATCCTACCCTACCTGTTGGTTTTTTTTAGACAAGGTTTGGGAAAGGCGGGGTGAATTTGGCACGACTCCATTTCGGCGAATTTTTATAAGAAGAATTATTCCATAGTTTTCTTGAAATTTTTCATTTTTTCTTGCCCTCAAAATATAACAAGGATAGATTGAATTATTATTAAAGGACCACTAATAAAGATAAAGATTCTTTATTAAAATTTTTACATTAAGAAAGTGCTTTTAGTCCTTCACACCTAAAATTTTGTGGTTTCTTGACATAGAATACACAAGAATACGGAAAAAAATATTGCTATTAAAAAGTTGGTTAAGATTTGACATACATTAACATTACGTATGAGTAATAAAATTATATAGGTGTTGTGATGGACACATCACCTTAAAGGTCCATTATTACGGTTACATTGGTCATTCATATTTTGTGTATACATATATAAGAATACTAAATAGTCTAATATTGCCACAAGCCCTTTCTATATATTGATATTGTCTCTTTCGCTTTATCCTGCTTCCGTCTCCAATGGTTCCGTTTTATTTTTTGTCAGTATATATTTGGAAAAAGAATCTTGGAATGGATGTGTGGCCTATTACTAATATAATAAAAAAGATTTTAAAAATAATAATTAACATAACAATCACATTTATGGACATTAGGATGTGGCTTATCTGACCGACATTAGGTCTTTCATTCTCTACACGGGTCACCACAATCTGTTACTCCCGAGTGTTATTATAATTTTCTAAAGGTAGCACGTATAAATTTATCGATAATATAAATAAGACAGCATTTTCTTTAATTTAACATTTTAATCAAGGCAATATTAGTTAGTTCATAAATAAAATTAAATAACATTATGTTAAAATATAGCTTGGTGCGCTTTATTAGTGTCATAACTTTGTAGGCTTCACAATTATAAAAATAAGAGACGTGAGGATGGCCGAAGGCACAGCACAAAATTAACACCTTCGACCATATTTCAATATTTTTAATTATAAGAAGTCTTCTAGTTCTGAACTTGTTATAAAAAGTTATTTTGTTATAGTTGAAAATAAATTTTACTAAAACTCTTCACACCATTGCGTTAATTAATATAATTCATTCCTTTCAGACGCGCCTGTTAAAATGCAAATCAAATATCGTTGTTGATCTCTGGCCAACTTTAATACTTTCTTACTAAACTGATTAACACAGCCTCGTAAAAAGTCCATAAAGTTGCGAGTACGACCAACAAAATTAAATTAGCTCAGTGTGACCACCATGTCATTAATAAGCTCGAATAGAAAAGTTAATATATTTCGCTAGGTCATGTGAGTCCATCCAGGTTAAAATATTTAAAATAATTCTAGGCCTTTTTGGATCTTAAATTTAATTCATATTTTAGATTTAGTTAAATTTTTCACCTTTGCAACTTTGTTGTTTTGATACTCTGCAAATGCAAAATATCGGGCATTTTGTAGGACCCCATGAAATTAATAATACCTGCGTTTCCTTAAATTTGTTATTTGGACGTTTTTGAAAGAATAATATGAGAGAATCTAACAAAAATCGTTTAAGGTAAGAACTTCAAACGACTTATTTTGCCTTTCGGACAATATTCCCTTATGAAATTTTGTTTCACGCAAACCCAAGAAACACATTGTTTTATGTTGAATGCTAAGGAAGAAGAAATATTTTAAATTTTTGTGGCTTTTTATATATACATTACATAAAAAACCTTCTTTGTATTTTATAATTTTTTATACAGGTATAATTATATTCAATGTATATTTTTTATCTTTACTATAATCTAATTAATTATTATTTTGTATATTATTTTCAAAGCTCATTTTTAAACGTATATTATAAAGAAAAATTTTTCTAAAAAGGCGAAAAATTAGGTTTGGAAAATATTAAAATCTTTTTTGAAAATGAAATTCGTATGAATTCATTACAAGGTGTATAAGGGGTTTTGTTTAACCCCATCCTACTTTTAAAAAGGTCAAAATTTTTTTGTTAAAAGAGGCTAATTAGCATAATTCTGTAAGCTGTTAAAAATGGATATTTATCGATATAAGGCAATTGGTATGTGAAAAAGGGCCTATTTTGAAATTAAACGAATTTCTAAAATAACATTTATAGGAAATAATAAATTACATTGTTACCTTTATGAATATATTATTCATTAATGACAGGTGAAAACTTTTAATGTTTTTTCTCCCATTCATAAAAATGATAAAAGTTTTGCAATGAATCATGGAAATGTTATAGTATAAATTGATTAAATTTTGAATAATTAAAACTAAATTTCTGTAATGGGCTTGTATTTCCAAAAAAATGGCATTAACTTGAATTTGCCAACTCCCCCCCCCTTCCCCGCTCCGATTTCTATAAGTGACATATTTTTTTATGCTTTATAAATGAAACGTCATAACGAATTTTACACAGGTCAACAAAATTATTGAGAGTTATGAGCTAACTAGATCATAGGATTTTCAAATCCGTGCACCATTTTTTCTAATAGTAAGTCAGCTATAAACATTGAAAATGTCAGAAAAGTAAAAAAAAAACAAAAAAGATTTAGAAACAAAAATTGATTTTTTTTTTACATAGTCACAACAGATAGACTGATAAATTAAAACTTCAATTAATATTTTCAAGAAAAACCGATAATATATCGTGTCGTACTTAAGCTTAGACGCAAAATGTTCTGTATTTAAATGCTGATGTAAGAGCTTGATATAAATTTTATTTCTCATTATGATGATAAATATAAGTTATAAGGGATTCTATATAAAAAAAAAGCTTCATAAGTTTATCCTTTTTAGGGTTTCTCGAAGTTGCAAAATCTGTCAATTTGGTTAAAAAGGGCCATATATATGATATGGACGGATCTAAGGAGCCGAAGGTGAAAGAAACTAAGTTGGATTATAAATATAAGGTAAGGTCATCATGTAGATACATTATAAACTTATTTTTTCTGACATTAATATTTGTTGACCTATGTTATTATAGAATTATCACCCAACTCTTATTTTATAATTTCTGGTTTCGACTCTGTTCATAAATATTCCAATCACTGACAACTTTACAATGTAACGTCGTAATATTTAGTATAGTACAAAATTTAAAGGTCTCTTTAAGAGGATTATCTTTTTTCAGCTTTGTAATATGCCGATATACCTATTATTTTATTTGTTAAGGTGAATCTACCTTTAAACAAAATGATAAATGAATGACCTTCGCTTTACCAGGTCACTTATTTTTCTCAAACCCACTCTATAATATAATAATATAAATGTAAAATTATTAATTCATTAACACATGGAAATAAAAATTAGAAACTAAAAAGCGTCGAGAATTTATTAATTAATTTATTCAAAATATTAATTTTATTATAAAAATAAAAGGAATCATTAATCAGAAAAAAACCAAACCTACTTAAATTAAATTGGTATGAGAAAAAAAAAGATTACAGTCAATTGTTTTTGATTCAAATTTTTAAAATGTCCAAAGTGAAAATTGAAATGTACAAAAAAATTTCATAAAAAACGAGAGTTAGCTACTTATCGGTATTCAATTGTTGAATCTAAAAAGATCATTAATTATTAGTACAATATTTTGGCATATTTTTAACATATATTAAATATCCTGATAACTGTAATATCTTGAAAATTATATTTTAAAGAAGTTCACGGTTAAAAATTAAATTAAAATTCTATGGTCTGTTAATAAGCGATTTTTATATCAATCTCATCATTCATTACTGGTTCGTTTTGTTATAATATGTTCTTAGTTCATTGCGGCTAATGACAAAAAAATTTTTTTTTTAATAAATTTAATTTTGAATAAACAGTAGACCTTTATAGCGATTTAATTTATTCTTCCTAAATTATTGTGTCCCAAATGAGACCTTTGAAAAAACTTTTGGTAATGAGCATAATTAATTCCGTTAAAAAACAAAGAAATGATGAGTTTCTTATGGCCTGTATTTCAATTTATTTCAAAAAAAAAACTAAAGAAAGACGTCTAGTGAAATGCATAACTTTATAAAATTTTGATAAAAAATATTTTTGAAGTAAAACTTTTGATTATGTGACACTTGAAAGGAGTTTTACCGCTTTTACCTGTAAAAATAAACTTAAACTTTCCCCTTCTTTAGAGATAAAGGATCTCAGTACTATATATCAACAACATACAACAAATATACTTTTGAATTTGTTAAACCATTTAAAACCATATATTTTAGTAAAATGTTTTTTTATTAAAAGTAGGCTATCAATAGGTTTTACAAAAATGTTATTTACTTATATAATAATTCAATTTTATAACAATAGTCGTAATCAATTTACAGGTAGATAGATATATAACTTATAAAGGTGTGAGAAATAAGCGTTACAATTCAATACTCTAAAACAAAAATAGAGAAATCAAAATTATTTGTTAGTAAAAAGGTATTTTTATCCCAAGTTTGAGCTTAGACCATTACACAACATAACAGCCGTAAATAGGAGAGTCTCCAATTAGAACACTTCTTGCTTGATTAAGTGTCCTTTCATATCATATCGGGTAGGGGAGGACCGTTTTTCAAGTGGCTAAAGTGAACAACTTAGTTTACTTAAACTTTGTGTGATGATGATATGGCTAATATTTTTGAGGCTTAACAAGATTATAAAGTTTGTATTATATAGTTATTAATGTCATACCTATCAATAAACTATGTAATAGAAATTGGTCAAAATTTTTTGTAAAAATACCCATGTTATCATCATTTTTTGACAAAAACCGGAATAATTTTTTATTTTTTATTTGCCTTAAAAACTCAAGCTATGGCCGTCGTGGCCTAAAAGAACAGAATTGTATTTATAGTGGTTTAATAGTCAAATTTATTAAATTTTATAAACCGAATTGTGTTAAAATTTCATTTAATTTAGGCCATCAATTTTTTCATTAATTTAGAGTAGGACCTGAAGATATGGACCGCTAAATTTGTCAATTCTCTGACCCGATATGGGTTTTTCGTTTTAGGCCCGGCCCGTAATTACAAATAAGACCTGTAAATTTTAAATTACAAGCTAAATAATTTTAACTTTAAAATTGATATCAGTAAAATACAAAATGTAGCAGATAAACCCTATATCTTGTGATCTAACATTTACAATTTTATTTAGTTATGAAAATAAGGCAATGCCCCGCTCGCACTTAATTTCGGGGGCAGTTCGGGTACCCACCATGATAACAGGGCCAGCATGTTTAAATATTTTTTAAAAAAAATTCGCGTCCGGTCTAACGAAGAAAACAAAAATGCTTAAAATCATTATAAAAATTTTGATCGAGCCTAAAATGACTAACAGTAGTACTTAATCAGGATTTTTTAGTGATACTTTTGACCATGAACTTGCTAAGTTGGATTCAATATGGTGACCATTCATATGTTCAATATTTTCCTGCCTTTTTATTTTTTGATTAGAAAATATGGACTCGATAAGAAGGACGGATTCCATTAGTTTTTTTTTGTGAAAGACAAGTCGAGAATTTGTAGACATATTGATTAGAATCAAGACTTGAACTTTAGTAATTTTAACGAAACTTTGCTATAAGCTCTCGATAAAACACATTTTTACGGTAATAAAAAATCACAATTTATAAGATATGCTCGACTTTTTATGGATGTTCATTTATCTCACTTAGCATATATTTTGTTCCATTCCTAATTGATTAAAATATTATTTTTGAAGGTATTTTGTAGCCATAAAAGGTCAAAATAACTATTGACATTAGCCGGCATGGTTTAGAGAATGTAACAATGACTTTTAAAACCACTATAAATTCTTCTCACCCACTTGAAAATTTCAAAAGATCATTTAAAAACTGTTTTTTGTTTGACCGCCCAAGTTTTAGAGGTTAGCCCTTAACCCCGCCACGTACAATAATATTATGTTGTGCTGAAATAAATTAAAATATACATGGTAAAATTATCCTTGTTTGAGCAAATATAAACAAAATTTTTAGATTATTTGCTCTCTAACCTTAGGCAAATACTATACATTATATTATAGTATAGTAGAGAGTAAAAGGACCAATTTTGTAAATATTAAAATTTCAGAGGACGTTTTTTTTGTGAATGGACCAGGAGGAGGCAAACATTTGTATTTTTTGTTGATAATATTGATATAGTAGTGTTTGTAGTAAAATGGGAGGAAATGGTTTTTGTACAAATATTGTAATGGAGCCTAGTAGTAAGAGTAAATGGAGTTGTAAAGCTACAAAAAACATTTTGTACGGAAAACTCCATGCGATGCGAGGAGAAAAATTTGAATGAAAGTAAAAAATGAGAGATTAAAAAAGGATTTTTTTTGGAGGGGGATTTTACATTTCTCATCTAATCTCTCCTCTTATCTGTGGCTAAGCTAAATTTTAATTATATTAATATGATGGTCAATATTGGTAAAAAAAATTTGGTTAAAATTGATTTTATGATCTCTAAAATCTTTAAAAAAATCCATTTTTATTATAATAGATAACACAAACATGTTAAATATATTTTCAAAAAAAGAGTACACGAGTTAAATGCTGTAATTTAAATAATGTAATTATGGACGCTAAAAAAATGGAAAATTGATTGAATAAGATTTTTCATTTGGCGGATTTATAATTTTAAAACGAGATCATATATATTTCAGCTAGATGGAGGAGCCCTTTTGTAAAGATAAATGAAGGGCAATGCTTTTTACCTCCGGAAGGCTAAAATCTTGAGATTTTGGAAAAACCTCAAACTGGCCGGCAGCACAGATGTTGTTGCTATACATTTTTTCTACGGCATCTCACATGAAAAATCATTTCTCTAGAGGCTATTTTATATGTAATAAAATTAAACGTTGAATTTATATATATCAAAAACCGGGAAAAGAAGTAATTTACCATTTGTAACATGATATAATATTTATAAAATGCAAAAAAAATATAATTTTAGTTTCTAATTATTTTTTTTTTCAAATGAAATTAAGGGAGACTACTCGCATGAGAAAAAAAGTACATGGAAATGTTAGCCGAACTGAGCTTAATATGAGATAATAATTTAGCCATAAAAATTCTCAATTTAAGTTTTAAACTTATAGATCAATTTTCTTGTCCAAAAAGTAATGTAAAATTGATTCATATTTTTAGATTTACGAAAGGAAATTAAGAAATTTAGCTATCTGTTAATACATTTTCTACTGTTGTAACATGGAATAAAAAATACAATTTTTTAAATTGCAAACTATAAAATCCGAAATCCAAAATATATATTCAATCTCTAAAAGATATTTATTATTTATTTATTTTAAAATACATCGCAATAAAATATTGTAAAAATTGTTCATGTAATTAATTATTTATATATAAATACATATAATATATAAGAGAAATTAAAATAAAATCATGATATTTAAATAAAAATAATAAATTAAAAGAAAAGTACATCCAAACTCGAATTAATAAATTAGAAAAGCATTTATAAAAATCGAATGTATTAATATTAATGTTTAAAAAAACTAATATAAATATAGATAGGAAGTTGGAGTAAAATTTTAACTAAACTAAAGGGGATGATGGCAAGAAGATTTAAAGCTAAATATGGGATAAAACAAGACATCACATCTTTGGCCATTTAAAAAAAGTTAAAAGCCCAAACATATAGAGGTGAATATGGGTCTATTGTGATTGTACAGATGATAAACATATGATTGAGTAATAAATTATATATAATTAAGTGGGGGGAGCCTGTATATAAATATGATAAGTTATGTAATCTCCTAAAACTAAAAAATAAAATTATGTGTGTAATAAATTAATTTAAAAAAGAAACAATGTAATATATATAAATTGGGATTAATGGGAGCAATAAAAATTTATAAATATTATTATTATGGTTTGGGCAAATTAAAAACAAAATCAATAAATTAATAATAAATTATATGAATAAATATGGATGATTGAATATCATATGGGTGTGTGGTAGTGTATGTGGGTTGGTTAATTGATGATCACATTTTTGTTCCGATATTTAACAATTATTTCAATTAATATAGGAACAAATAATTTTTTTTAAATCAAAGCAAGTCGTTTTAATTGGTCGTAGTGAAGCTTTTAAATATGGGAAGTCTAGGGTTAATGTTATTATTGTCTGTAATATTAACATTAGATCCTTTGTAAGAATGATGATTATTATGCTTATTAGACGTGGAGGCGGCAGTCAAGTCTTCAAAATCGGTGCAAGAGTTGGAAGAAAAATTGCTATCAGGGGAAGATGGGCTTTTGAGCATAGCGTTTAGAGCATTTGTGTCTTGATTTAAAGAAGCAGCGTTGATGATACTCTTTGACTGCTGTTGTTGAAGCGTGAGAGATTTATTCAAAAAGGTGGCAAATAGGTTAGAATACATGCCTGTGATCGAATTGGCATTAGAATTATCCTCGAGTCCAGAATCAATACCATTGGTCCAGCCCTTGGTAGCAGTAGACGCTTCCTCTCTGGCCAAGCTCAAATTTTGCAATTCCTGTTGCAAATAGGATATATCATTAGCCTTCAATGGTTGTTGAATATTGTTATTATAATTATTGCAATGTTGTGGAAAATTAAATTGAGAGGCAGCCGTCATTTGGGAGTTCAAAGCCATCAAAGATGGGGATGAAGATCGTCGAATCTCTGTGTTGTTGTTCAATATGTTATTGTGACTAGAAATTGTAGCAGACGAATTCTTAGATTGAAGCTGTTGCATAGCTAATACGTTAATCAACGTATTTTTCAAAAGTTCCAAACTACTGTTATCATTATCGCCATCGCAATTATTATTAAAGTTATTATTAATATGTGGGGAAAACATAGAGTTATTATTCCCAACGAGGTTTAATGAAGCAATTGGAAGCGACATGTGTCGTCTGCTAAGCTCAGGGTGTAGCAGACCATTCATAGTATTATTGTTAAGGTTAGGGGCAATCATATGTCCAAGGTCATAAAAATTACCGTCATCGATGATCGAGTTTGTAATTTGATGATTGTTAGCCAACAACATAGCGGCGCTATTAATAGTAGCAGGTAAAGATTGCCTGGGAGCTAGGGCTTGTCGTCTGCTGCCTTGCAGCTGTTGTAGGTGCGTAGCAGCCGATGGAGCCGGCATTTTATTGACAATCTCTTCACCGTTATGTATGAAATGACACCTAGGTCCGTAGGGGCAAAACCCTATGCTGTGAAACGTGCGACAAAGTTCAGTCTTATACTTTGGGTGCCGCGTAAGGTTTCTCATCTCGCACATGCCGTGAGCAAATTGACATTTATCACCGTACTTGCATTCCCCGCTCTCCTCAAACGGTCTACAAAGCTCCGTTTTATACCGACTGGTCGTATTCATGGCTGCAGAGTTGCTAGCAGACGACGCCCCATTGACACTAGCGAGCTGCTGGGCCGCCAAAAAGCTCCTATTAACCGCATCCTGTTGACTGGCTGAACTTTGGTGGTGCAAGGAATGATGACTACTACTACTTTGGTCAAAGCTGTTTGATTTCTTGAGTTGTCTGCTAATCAATTGACTACTATTGATATTTGATTGGGTGTTATTAATGTTGCTATAGATATTATGGGTGTTCAAATTCAAAGAATCAGCCAGGGAAGGCAGAAGATTGGTAGCCTGATGAGTGTATTGCTGTTGTGGATTCCCAATGGTTAAATTAGATGCCATTTGATTGTATAAATTATTATTACTGTAGTTATTTCCAACGTTCGTCGCGGCCAAATTTTGACCCGCACCGCCAAAAATCTGAGCCGATAAATTAAGCTTCTCGCAGTTTGGCATAATCTACAATCAATTATGAAAAATATTAATTAGCTTATATTGGAATTATAAAATAATGAATATTTAATTATATTTAAATTAGTCAAAAAAGGTTAATTGGAAAAAGAATGTTAAAATGTTTTACCTTGGAAGTAAATGGGGAAGCATGGTGATAATTCATAGGATTTACTAGGCAGCTTACGTTATGCATAGTAGTAGTTATTGTAGCGATATTATTCAAATTACAAAATAATATAATTGAGCAAATATTATTCAAAATATATTAAAAATTTAAATAAACTTTTGATTTTGTTTTTAAAATCTCGAAGCAAATTTTAAAAAATATTTTGAAGGAGTGATTAAAAATGGTAAAATATTTTTTTTGATTAATTTTCAAAAATATTCGAGAAAATCAAAACAAAAAAAAAATGTGAATGATTTCTCTAAAATTTACACACACACAATTTACACGTTCAGCTCGAAACGAAAGAAAAAACTACTAACAAGCTATATCAATGTTTACTATTAATAATAATATATACATTTATTTATATTCGTCTACAAAAATAAATAAATAAAACATAGTATAGAGAATTAAACTCCTTCCAGACATTTAAGACTATTAGTCAAGTCTACCAGCTGACAACAACAAATTGATTTTGAATATCATTATTGTTTTTTTTTATTTGTTTTCTTAATTGGGCGTGGGGGCCGGCTTTAATATCATAATTATAAATGATGATTGAGTCCTTAATTGGACCTGGGTTTAAGTCTAGTCTATTAAATTGCTTTACTCGGGTTAAAAGAGTCAAAGCCCTAAATGGGATACGTCTCTATATGAGAGGTTTGGGGCACCTCAAATTGCTTTTATTTCAATTTTAATTATTATTATACCAAAAATAACTTTTATCGGGTGAATTTGTGATCGATTTTTAATATTTTAATGATTCCCTAAGCTAGAGAAAAAAGATTTTACTTTAGCTTAAGATTAAATACACCTCATAAGTTATTCTAATCTTTAATACACAAAGTTTTGGGTGATCAATATAGGTCAAATCATAATTCAATGGTAAATGACTAAGGTTAGTAATGTTGCTAAGGGCCGGCCGAATGGTTCAAAAATATTAGTCATTGATTAAATAAATTTCATATTTATTTGATCTATTAATAGCAAGACAAGAGCCGGAAGTGCCAAATTATTAATTTTTTGGGTGGACCGACTGTCTGAGAGTATATCTATGTTTTATCAGTTGTACAAGCCTAACAATATGTTAATTGATTAAGTCTCTATCATTGTTAGCGCGCGCTTCTTTCGCGCCCTTTCTTAACGGGGAAACGAAGAAAGGCGAGTGCCG
Organism: Acutogordius australiensis; assembly: GCA_030555515.1. Taxonomy (NCBI): domain Eukaryota; kingdom Metazoa; phylum Nematomorpha; class Gordioida; order Gordea; family Gordiidae; genus Acutogordius; species Acutogordius australiensis. The sequence goes on from CM060243.1 coordinate 31,069,785, forward strand.
ACAAAGGGCTTAAGAATGAGATTTGGGTGGCCAAAAAACATTGTATTACATTGTTTTTTAAATCTATTTATTTATAATAAATATGAAAAAATTTTCATAGGCATAATATCAACATAAATAATTGTGTTATTTATCAATAACTTGGTCTGATTGGGGTCACCCCTTTTGTAATTTGATCTTTTGGTTGCCATCTTAACTTATTAACATTGTTTATTAATCGAGCGGGGTTTTAGCGACCGCAATTGGTAGGAATTTTAATATAAATTAGAGCAAAACACGTTATCTTGTATTTTTTTTTAATTTTTGTCAGTTTTAGGAGTTCGCGGGGTTTAATTAAAGGGCCGCACAGGGTTGGAAAGTGATTGGAAAAAAGGAAAATTGTCAAAAAACGTAAAAATGAAAAATTTACTAAAAAATTGTATGGGTTGGGTTTTGTAGACATGAATAAACAACCACAAAAACCTAATGAAAAAGTGGTCCGCTCCGAAATCTATACTTCATCAGACTAGAAAGGTTGGTGGTAATAATTGAATGGGTGAGACAACAATAAAAGTAATTATTAATCATAGCGTGTTAAATCTCACGTGCTAGGCCTGCCGTAGGGTTAAAAGCGGTAAAAACCCTAACAAAAAAGCCGTTGTTAACTAATGAATGAAAAACTTAAAAAATTTCAATACATTTTTTACCCTGAATGTTTAAAATGATTGAGGTATACGGTCGGTCGTGATGTATATTATTTCTTTGATTTGTATTGGATGATATAAGAAAACAAAAACCCGACAGGTAAGGTTGTTCCAGCAGCGGCTTAAACAAACTTTAAACCTTCAATAGTACAAATTTGTTGGTGGTTATGTCTCTAACACAATTATTTTCTTCACCTCAGCTATATCAAATTACCACACAAATTTGTTTTATTTTGTGATATAGTATAGTAAGTTAGTCGATTCGATTTGCGCGGGAAAAGGTGTAAAAAATTATATTATTTAGTAATTCTACACTGAATAAACAAGATTTGTTAATAACCACGAACGCGCGTACACCTTTAGTTTGCCGCTATTATTTTCTGGACCTGGGGACCGATATTTTACCTTTTTTTTCTTTATTATAGCTTTGTTGACACCTTTTCATTGTCGTGACTACTATTGATTAAATCTAATTTTGCCCCCCTAAAATTAAGTCATTTCCCGATTGAACATGTAGTACCAAAACACCAGCTTTTTGACAGGAAAAAACGAGGTCAAATATTGACAGAGGTAAAATAATATAATTTTTTATGGAACTTCTGCACAATATTATGTCAGCGGCGCCTTGTATACCCATATTCTCTATTGATTCAAAAATGTGTATATTATGGTACTTCCGTTGGCCTATTACCACCGTTTCTTTTAAATTTTTGGGTAAATATGGCGAGCAAATAGGTCAAAAACATCGCAACATGTTTTAAAGGTAGCGCAAGTCAACAAGTACGATTTAAAATTATTCATCTTAGGAATATGTTTGCAATCTAAATAAAAATGGCTCAGGTAACATATTGAAGCCCATTTATATAAAAATAGAGATTACTTTTATACAAAATTTCTAAAATAAGCAAATTCAAATTTGTTAAAAAAAGATCCTCGAGTCATTACAATGTTAAACAAAAAAAAAATGTTAAATTATTAAATTCTCGTAAACCTCATTTAAGTATAATCAAAAATTTAACATATCAAAATGTCTTGTTGTTATTCGTAACAAATTATTTTTGACACTTTTCGGAAAAATTAGACCCCGGAGAAGTAAACATATCGAGATGTTTCGTGAATCGGCATAACTTCAAATAGGGGGCCGGCGTTGATTTATGTATCTATCATTTCGTGATTTTACTATCATTAAGTTTGACATAATCGTTTTAATTTTGGACCCGAGCGCGCGACAATTTATTTTTCGCAAAAAAATAATGATTTAGTTGAAGAAGAAGGCTATTTATAAATAGGGTAATTTGCATTTATTAAAACATTTTCAATGTTAATTATTAATAGTGAGACACTTATAAGAAAAATATCGGATGAAAACTAACATTGAATTTTCCGTAATTAGGGTCTTCTTTCTTTATGAGAACTTCCGGATACATGCTGTTCCATTTTCTCTATGATTTATAGCTTCATTCTTAATATTGCCTGAATCTTTAAGCCTTGTTAACATTGAAAATGTTGTTAACATTGAATTTTGTAGGAACAATCTCCGACGGATATAGGACAAATTATGTACATAATATTTGTCCTCTAATGTATGTAGCAGTAGGGCATTACAAAACTACGGGAATCGTTAATAAGTCCATAAAGAAGTTTTATTGGAATTTGTTAGTTAGCATTAGCTTATTGAAAATATTAGAATTTGTTTGTAGTCCATACTAATTTTGTTTAATGAAAGTTGTAAATAAATGAAAGAGGAGCTAATTATGTAATAATTACATGTATCAATTAACAAATTCCAAAAAAACTACGGAGTTTAAAAACTCCTTCCCAATTCCGGAGTTTGACATGCCCTATAAGGAAAGCATTTAACAACCGCGTATAATTGTCGAACCCAGCTATGGCCTCATATTCAAAATGAACGTTTAATCGCTTACTAGTGAACGGACCTAGGTTGTCAGGCCGGCTTGTTTCGAGAAACTTTAAAGAAATAATACATACGGCGCTCAATATTTTATTAGCTTTACATTTTATTAACATTGTTATATTATCATCAGAAAATATGGTTAATATCGGTCACAGCCATAGATTTTAATATAACATAATTGCTACTGGCAACCAAATCACACTAAGAAATGTGAGACAAAAACATTGTTAAAAATTAATTTTAGATTTATTTTAGTTTAAAATTATATATAAATAGTTTGATTGATACTATTAGATGCAAATAAGTAAATTTTTGATTTTTGGTGTTTTTTATCAAAATTGCTTTAGCTCGCTATACTTAACAAACTTATTCTCCCATCTGAGCAAGCGTAAAATGCCCTCCAAGGCCGCATTTTTTCAGACGAGAAAACGATGTTCAAAACTACATTTAGTTTTGTTAAGGTCCCTTATCATCGCTTCTTAAGTTTAGGATAGAAACAATGCAATAAGTACGAATTGGTTGTCCTACCAATTCGTACATATAGCATTGTCATTTAAAATTGAATTTTCACTAAAATTTAATTTTCCGTAATATAATATTGAAAATTAACTTATTTTGTTTTTTTGAACATATATTATTCTAAATTTGAGTAAAATTTAAATTAGAGAATCTATAACAAAAACTAATCAAAAAAATTGTAAAAGCACATTTTTGCCAGTGATTGTATTTGAAATTAAATCTATAGCAAAATATATTTGAAAGGTGGGGATTAAAACAATATTAGGTGATATGTTTTTGCTTTGATAGCAGTTTTTTCTTCTTCGTTTGTTATCAATTTTTATTATTAAATCCACTTCCGATTTTTATATATTTGGATGGATGGATGTATATAGAGGTAAAGGTTAGTTAGTACAGGATATTTGATAGAATACAAAATATAATAAATATTATGTGTTAAAACCTTTAACAAGAATTTTTTGTTATTGTTTACCTTCTTCATCCAAGCTATTTTAATCGGATTAAGGCGGACCTAGCCTACATCAATAGTCTATATCTATTTTTAATAAATGTATTACAGAATCGAATAGGCAACACACCTTTACCTACCATAATTTGTGAAAATAATCAAGGTAAATTCTGCATAAAAGTGTCATTATTTTCAAAGAATTGAAATGGGGCGGGGCAAAATACTAGATGTGGAGGTCCTTGGTTATAGGATCAAATTGTAGAAATATTTTACCCTATGAATGCCTTAAAATAATGGGCACTAAATTTAGGAGATAAAAACCACGTGGAAAACTAAAAATGCGCGCTGTACTGGATCGAAATGAAATCAAATCCATTTCAACATATTTTAGATATTTTTCAAGTTTATAAGCCATATCTAAAATTTAAAAATTTAATATTGGTCTTAATTTTTTTTGCTATATTGTAAAAGTTAATCAATCTTAAATTTCAATAAATGTTAATTTCATGATTTGATTGGATACATTTATTTTATTTTTGACCATATTTTTGTCAAAAAAATAACACGTAATACCACGTTCAAAGTGAGATTATTTAAAAAAAAATTTTTAAATACATTTTGTAAAAATGTTTTTTATTCACTAGAGTTTTTATAAATTAAATAAAAAATATATTTTAAAAGTGGCTTAAAAATTATTTTGAATATAATTGCAATCCGTAAATTGTCACAATTTAATATATTTTCTTGCCAATGTTAATAATTTTTTTTTCAGTTTAAAAATTTAAATTAAGGACACGTAGCCCTTAGGTATTTTATATATAATCCCAACCAAACATAATACAATTATCATTGCAAAAATAAATTATAGGGTCGTTCAAATGTCCTTTGTTTTATACGAGCTAAAAAAAATGTTAAATATGTTTTTTCGCATTCGTACAAAATCAAAAAATAGTTTTCTCAGGAGAGTTATGTAGGTATTTAGGGTGACAAAAAAATATTCCTAAACAGTTTTTAAGGTTATAATGTCCTACCTACCTACTACAAAAATTTTTGGACATTTTTACATAATCGTATTTTATTATATCTTATATATGTATACAATGTGTCGAAAAGAAATTGTTTTTTAACAAAAATGATATGACATTTATGACTTTTTATATCATTTAAATTATTTTTGATATGTGAAGAAAAAAATTTCGGGCATAAACGAGCGAGATATTTACCAAATTATGTTTTTTTTACAACGTTTAACAGGAAGGAATTTTTAAATATAATATGTTTTTTTGGGCCAATTAACATCAAAAATTATATGTATGTTAGTTACATGATTCTATTTATACCTCTAAAAGTCGGAGGGGCAATAAAGATAAAAAAAAAGATATTATTTGGGGCAAATGTATTAATCTACCTACAGCGATGTTATGTGTGTTTATATCTTTTTCTGATTTCATTATCATATTTTATGGGGCTCAAAAATGTTTTTTCCTCCTGCTTCTATCTAAAAGCATTCTGGAGCATTGCTATAAAACTTTTAACTTCCGCTTTTTCTCTAATTTTTTTTGCTGCTGCAGCAATACGTTCTCGTTTGTCCGGATACTCCAGATGGAATGGAACCCTAAGATTGTTGGCAAGGACTAGGCCAATGATATGTGCGACTCCTAAATGTATTTAAATCTTTAACATCAAAGGCCAGGCCTAAAATATAAAATTAGGATATATAGTATTTTTTTTATACGTTTAAGTAAAAGGGAGAAATTTTCTGATATCATGCCTGCTTTTATAGTCTTCAAATGATCAACTGAAGTTAAATTTAACTAGGTTTTCGGGAGAAGTAAATATTAAATCTAATGTCAGGTTAAGTTTGGGTAGAAGTTAAAATTGGGTTAGGATCAAGTTATGTTAGATAGTTCTATTTAAGGTGGAAACTTTTAGTTTGACTCCAACAAATTAGTAACCAACTTTCTACTTCTGAAAACCGCCATAGACCAAATTGTGATATTATGAGACACAGATCGCTCTAAAATTTATTTCAATTAATTTAGGTTTAAGATAAATACATTCATTACTTAACCCATTAATTTTATCTGGGAGTTATTTTTGGAAAATGTGAGGTTCAAATTTACAAAAATGGTCAAATTTTCAAAACTATACAACGATTTTCATAAGTTTTGAAATTACAAAGATGTTTGACGCCTCTTCAATCAAAAAAAAACGGAAAGAGAAGTTGTCAGTTTTTACAAGGCTTCTCAAATTCCCAATGCCTTCCTTGTATGGTTTAAAAAACGTGAACTTGACCTTTAAATTTGCAAAACAATAAATAAGTTGGAAAATGAAGAAATAGCTCAAATGAGCGAAAAATACCGGCGCCACTGTTCTATATTTTTGCCCACGAGAATGGGGCTAATCTCATTTAAGTGTTATCAATCCATGCATGATTTATTATGTTCATTTCCATATGTGGCAAGATTCTAATATTCCTATTTTCAACTTACTTTCCCTATACTTTTAAAAATTTTTGGTGCTAAATTTGTGTTAATCGGATACGAACAATGGCTGGTTGCTGTCAATCGTGGCCCATTCAAACCAAATTATAATTCATTCATAAAATAAATAAATTACTTTAATTTTCCATTTTTTAATTTTGGTGACCGTAAACTCATCTTATGAGAAGTTTTTCTTATATTAGTTTTTTAATCGTTAGTAAGGGCGAGTTTAGACTTAATTTCATTTTTTTATAAAATTAAATTTTTAACTTTTTGACGTTTAACGAATTTTGATAAAGAAAAATAATTTTTTGTTAGAATCTCTAAATTTAAAAAAAAATTTGAGAAGTACGAAAGCGCCTTAATCTAAAACCTATTTGACTATGTTAAGCAATATTGTAATAAAGGGCGCGTTCAGAATCAGTTCGTTTTTTTTTTAATTTTTACCTTTTGACATTGAACGCTTTTTTATAAAAAGTTGCCAATTTCGGTTATAAGTTTAAAATGTTTTTCTGAGAGAATTTTTTAAAAATTTAAAAAATAAAAATTCGAAAAATTTGAAATTTTAAAAATTTTTCAAATAAATGAAATGAGTCTAAACGCGCATTTTGGGCATTTTTTCTAATAAGCGCGCGACAAAATTTTCAGTTTTTAGGGTACAATCCGAGTTTATTCATGTTTGAATATAAATATGCTCAATGTTAAAAATTTTTCAATTATTACAATTTTTAATTAGTTATTCAGAAATAATTATTAGTCATGTTCATACGGATTCGGCTCAAAATTTTTGCCGTTGTCTTAAATGCGCGTCAAGAGTTTGCCATCTCATATGCACGCCGAAAATTTGTTGGTGGTCCAACGTTCAAATATTTTTATAAAAAAAATAAGGGTAAATTAACCCACAATTAGGCAAGCGAAAAAAGGCCCAATTTTAAACTATTATATCTAAGGAAAAGTTTAAAATATGTTTTACTTAAAATTAAAAAAAAATACATGTTCTTTTTTAATATAAATGCATTTTTCCGATTTTTATATTTTAGTTAATCCCGTAGAATACATAAACAAATTGTTAAATGAAATTTTTAATTTTATTTAAATTTTTAAATAATTCTACAAGTCACCAAAAAGAGTTGCAACAGGCGATCCATGTCTTTAAATGTGGTTAAACATCTTTACAAAGTTTCATAAAAGAAATTTATAAAAAAAAGTCCAATTATATCGCATTATTATGGAAGCAAGTGTTTTGAAATAAGACATGAAAAAGATAAGGTAAAATTTAAAAATTGTTAAAACATTAAATTTCTCTAAAATAAAAATCATTAAAAAAAATAATTTATTTTTAAAAGTTTAAAGTTGTATGATAATATTATGAGCACACTAAAAAGGGCCCATTATGTAGTGGAATTATTTCCATCGAAAGTAAAGTGGGGGAGATAATGTCTTTCAAAATATTATATTACTACATAAATACGGATATGAAAATTCATGCGAGTACATTATATAGAATAAAATAATAAATTTTTAAAGCATATTTTTTTATTGGAGTACCGAATAAAACGAGGGGGGGGGGGTAATTTTAAGTTTTCTTACAAAATAATCGTCCTATTAGAATAATTATTTTTGTGAAGCATTTGTACAATAAAAATTAAACATATGAGAGCCCACCTTATTTTTGTATCAAAATATTTTACTTCTATTTTATTCCCCCCCCCCCCCCCCCCCCCTTAAAACACACTAAGTATATTTTTGTTATGTAAATCAACTTAAATAAATTGAGAAATATTTTTTAAAAGTTAATATTTAAGTATCGCCTACCTAGGTTTAGCAAGGGTGAGTAAAAAAGTAGACAATATTTTGGAACAATAAGTTGGGGTATGTTTTTATATAGGCTTAATTTTTATTGCATCCTAAACAATTTAAAAGAACGCTATTTTGGGTATGTCAATTTTAGTTATAAATAAACATGAATTAAATTAACTTTTTTTAAGTATTTTAATTTATAATATAATTCATTTTTTGTTTGTTTTAAGTATCTTTTACATACATAATGGTTAAATACATATATTCTTAAGAATTTTAGAATTATTTAAATGCCACACACGTTTAATATGCAAAATACTGTTGTATGTTAGTATTAATTTATAACAACACGTCTTATATTTAACGAATGTTTATAGTGACATGTGACTGGTTAAACATATGAAAATTAAAGTGAGATTATTTAGAGTTATATATTAATATAGCCCTGATTTTTTAATTTAATGCTTAGCTTGTGGCTTATAAATTAATACGAAGCCTCCACAAACATGTTTTTGATAGCACATGTAATTTTGAAATTGTAAAGCCTTGTCAAAATCCTTTGCCAATGTTTAAGATATTAGATGAGAAAGGTGACATAGGGAGCGACTTATATAAGAATATGGTTAACTTATTTTTATTAAGTATCTATAATTACTACATTTGAATGCTTTTAAAATATTTAATTTTGCATGTAGAGAGCATAAAATAAATTACATAAAGTTCATTATGGGATATAACCATTTTTTTAGATAAAATTTATAAATTTTTTTATGTTATTATAAGGATTTATCATTTTTTTATTATATTTAGGCTAGCATTAATTTTTTTCTGTTCTTGATACAAAATTTTTTGTTTTTTAACACAATCAGTTTTTTTGACCTTTTTTTTTGTATCTAATAACATTAAAATGTTGTTTTATGGTAATTATCTGGTATAAATTTGTTTTTTTAACTTTACCTAATTGAAACCTTTAAAAGAAATCATTAATAAAATTAACTCTCATAGTTCTATCACATATAAAGCTGATATGATCCTAATAGATGACATGATCTGTATGGTTGAAGATTTTGGCAAAAAATATTATTTTACATTTTATAACAACAGACTAATAATTTACCTACAAAAATAGCCCACAGCATGAAAATTTTAAAAACGGAAAATTTATATGAGATAAGGCCATAATGGTATATTTTTACCTAGTGTAATATTTTCTTTTTTAACATATTGATTTTTATTGAATATGTTTAAAATTTTTTATTCTTAATTTTACAAAATTAGAATAGCACTTTTTTTTCGTAGGTGTTTATGTATTTGTTTTTTGTAAAAACTATATTGCTTATGTGCGGAGTTCTAGATACTTATTATTAAAAAAATTTGTAAAATTAGTACTTATTTTTTATCAATTATTTTAATATTTTTGATATCAAAATTTTGGAAGGTAATGTTATCTTAAGACTTCTTGTTAATGGGTAAAGAAATTAACCAAACACTTGTCTCTTAGCAATGATTGCCATTATTTAATAAGGGTTCTAGGAGATTATAGGTTTTTTAGCGATATT